>CAKALU010071123.1:13966-58837 GCA_916700995.1 Hozukius guyotensis
CACACACACACACACACACACACACACACGCACGCACATTGTGTGTGCCAACATCTTATCTTCTCATCGACAGACCTGGGTAGCTCCGTTACCTTCCTTCCCTATTATGGAGGGACTTGAGGTGTGTTTATTTGTGTGAGTGTGTGTGTGTGTGTGTGTGTGTGTGTGTGTGTGTGTGAGTGTGTGTGTGTGTGTGTGAGTGTTTGTTATATCCTCTACAACTGTCCCACCTTTACTTCCTGGAGACTGAAACAAAAACAAACTAAAGAAATTAAAGGAACTTAATATATAAAAAGGCAAAATAAAGCAGACCACTTCTAGATGTATGACTTATTATGATTATTCATGGAGATTTCACTTCCATACAAAAAGTCAGCAACACCAAAATTACAACAAGATAGTCCATCCATTGTCTGCCGCTCATGCAGGGCCGGGTCACAGTAGCAACAGGTAATCCAGATATCCCAAAGCGTCCCTGACAGCAACTCGCGACTACCAATATTTGTAAGCGGAAAACAAGCCCAAAGTCATTTATAATAAGCGGACCTTGCAACTCTGGCTGCAGTACTCGCGTCTCTTCCCCCCCTTCCATGTTGGCCTGCACATAACCCTCCCTCCTCGAGCTTCTCAGCCAATCCCAGAGCGATAAATGACCTGCCTTCCGTTTCCACTATACTCTCTCTCACACATACACACATTCTCTTACATACATATCTTTTCTTCAGACATACATACATTTTCTTCTTACATAAACACATACATTTTCTTCTTACATAAACACATACATTTTCTTCTTACATAAACACATATATTTTCTTCTTGCATACTCATATTTATAATATTAAATGTGTTTGATGTATGAATGTGTGAGTGAAAATATATGAATATGAGAGAAAATGTATGAAGGAATGAGTGAATATATATAAAAATGAGCATAAAATGTTTGAATATGTGAGATAAAATATATAAATATGAGAATAAAAATGTGTGGGTGTAAGAATGAAAAAAAATTAATGTGTGAGTGAAAATATATGTATGTGAAAGGAGAATGTATGTGTGTGAGAGTGCCAGAATGTATAAAAACTTATACAGCCCCTCATAACATTCTATAGGAGTCAACTACTACAACACTGGTAAAACTGAAAAGTTTATATTTTGCTATGAAGGATTATCATTGAGAGCTTTAACTACGGTATATAGTCATCATTTTAGAATGGCTATGACTTAAGTAGCAATAAGGAGACAACAGATTTCAGCCACATCTTACTAGGTATAATATCAGGGCTGTATTCTAGTAGAGTCCCAAGCCAACATGATCTCATCCCTACTCGTCATACTTGGTTGCTTGGCCATCCTCCATCGCTATAAAAACTACGTCCGTTGCTCTGACCATCTAATAATGACACGGATGGGTTAGTTGAAAGCCCGGTGCGGCTCATAAGAAAATATCGTTACACATGAGTATCGCGATATTATGTTGTGTGATACTGTATCGACTAACCAAAACACTATAGTTTTTTTATTAACCTCTTAAAAATCCAACAGCCGCCGTTGGCCCGACCACTATTCAATCTTTGGCCTCAGTTTTAAAGGTACTATATGCAACTTTCAGAAGATCCTTGATATTAATGACACCTGTGGCCGTTAAGTGAACTGCAGTCAGCATCCTGACATTTCTCCACATAGTCCATTAATTCCTGATAATGGACAGCTCGTCGTGCATTATCCCTTACATAATGTTCTGTGTTGTTCCTATATTTTATTTAGACCATTGGCTCAATGATACTAACTAGCATGCAGCTAGCAAATTACTTTATCAGCTAATGTTATGAAGCAACCAAGCAGATCCATGCCGCATAGCTATTGTAAGTTATAGCAAGCTGGCCAACAGTAACTTAACCACTCAAGATAGTATTTTAGCTGCACACTGTTGGAGCTTTAGGGGAGCTGAAGAGAGGCAAGGCACTCGGGAGCTCGCATAAACGTCATATTCTTTGGATTTTCCCGGCAAAACAGTCCCGAGTCCTTTACATAGAAATCAGTCCACAGGCTGTTATAGGCAACTGAGAAAGTCGGGGAAGGTCTCCATTTTTAAGTTACGTTACAATCCGTACACACATCTGCAATATAAAGTGATTAAAACAAGTAAATTGTTACATATAGTACCATTAAAGCTAGAGTGAAGATACTGGTATCATATGAAACAAGAAAACCTAAGTAATCCATTGTCATACTAGCTTGTCAGCAAGGAACGCTCCAAACTTGTGCTAAATTTTGGCGAGGAAAAACTGGCATGACGATTTTCAAAGGGGTCCCTTAACCACATGATGTATGAATGAAAATGGGTTCTATGGGTAACCATGAGTCTCCCCTTTACTGACATGCCCTCTTTATGATAATCACATAAAGTTTGGGGCAAAAAAATAATTATATAGTTTTTTGCATGCAGTTTGCATTTGTTGTTTTTGCTTATTCTAAAATGGTGTATTTCTGGTGTGTTCTTTATACTATGACCGTTTTCCAAACATTTTAAAAAATTGTAAAAGAAATTGCAATATATCACCTTGCTTACAGTATCGCAATATATCACAGTATATTGAATCGTTACCCCAGTATCATGATACGTATTGTATCACCAGATTGTTGCCAATACACAGCCCTGGTCCCATAAAGGTGCTAAAGGGTGCATAGGCATTGATATCAAGATGCTGAAGGCCCAAGCATCGGTATTTGACGCCCTGGGAGTGAGACCAGTTAGAACGTTCAAAGGAACGTTGAGACTTGAAGTTGGTAGAATTGATCGACTGACCTTTCAGTTGAAGGTTGAAGTTTCTCACCTCTTGGCTATTTGCTACAGCTACACATTAAATGCAATAGTGTCCATGTGGATTTGTGTGGACCTGACAATGGACCACACACTTCATATAACACTGCACTATAACAAGCATGTGATAGAGAACAAATGTTGTGATATTCTGGCATTTGAAAGCAACCCTGTAATCTAATTTAAATCTCATTGACATTTCCTTCAGCAACAATAACTTGTAGTCGCTTTGGAAACAAGTTATTTTTCCCTTTGAAACTTGTGCAAGATAATAAATGTGTGTGTATTTGATACGGGAAACTTGATCTTAGTTTATTTTGATGTCTGACTCTGCTGGTGAGACACAAACAATAAAAGCAAACACACACACACACACACACACACACACACACACACACACACACACATATTGTCTGGGTTGACATGAGAGGTGATGGTGGTTCAACAACTAACGTTGTACATCTGGAGTGGATTATAAACTATATCAACCTCTGGAGGAGCACGTCCAGGGTTCACACACACACACACACACACACACACACACACATACACACACACACTAACCTCTGCTCTGCTGCACTCGGGGCAAGAATGCTAACACACACGCTCGCACACACACAGAGACACACTTGCAGTGCCTGAATGAGTGGCATACTGGACTGATCTTTCTCTGAGGGAAGTCCATTGCTGTGTGTGTGCGCGTGCTTTTGTGTGTGTGTGTGTGTGTGTGTGTGTGTGTGTGTGTGTTTGTGTGTGTGCGTGTGTGTGTGTGTGTGTGTAGAGCATGAATCAGGCTGAAGAACAAAGACAGATTAGTGGAACAAGAGGAGACAGGGAAGGGAAGAGGAAACCTCACCTTTCTTTCTCTTCCATCTTTGACCGGTTATCATCGTCAAGATGTGAAATGTGCTCATGTTGGATTTGGAATGATTGTGTGCATGTGTGTTTGTGTGTTTGTGCGTGTGTGTGACTGTGTGTGTGGAGAGTGCAGACAGTTTTAGGTTTTTGTAAAAACCTGCATAATCTACATTTATATATTAACACTATTAAAGCTGAAGTAGGCGATATTGGAGCAAATATGTTTTAAAAAAATTGTTGTTATAAGTCGCTATATCCTGACAGTAGTGCATGAGACAGATAATCTGAAAGAAATCATGTTCCTCTGTGTCCTCTGGTGCTCCTAACGGCATCTGCAAGATTTCACAGACAGGAGGAAAACAACCAATCAGAGCTGATCTGGAGTCTGCCGTCAAGCTGCCGTCTATGAGAGCCGGCTGTCAATCACTCGCGAACTCCAACCAAACGGTCAAACTAGGCAGCGCTGATCAAATATGAATCAATATTTTGTTACTGTAATGCCTATTTCTGTCCTCAAATGTTTTCAGAATCATTTTGTAGTGTACTGTTTAGCTGTAAAATGAGAAAGTTTGTGTCCCAGTCGCCATTGTGAATTCTCTTGAAGGAATGCCAAACTACCGGTCACATGACTGGAGTTCAGCCAATAGGAACGCTCTCTCGCTCTCTGAAATGACCTGTGATTGGCCAAAGTCTCCCGTCACGGGCTAGATTTTCTAAAGTCTGAAAACAGAGCCATGAGGAGGTGCAGAAGTCTAGTTATCTCTCAGAACACTTGAATTACAATATGATGAAAGGTTATTATGGAATTTTTGCCCAATGATGCCAAAAATATACTGCCTACTGAAGCTTTAACATCTTAATATGCTTAAATAAACAAACTGCAAATTAACTTAGAGTGATCGTGATATACAGTATATGTACCATGTCTAAACTGTCACATGATTGTATAAGAGCCTCATTGCATACAGTACATATAACACATTCTGATGCTGATGCTGATACCAGACAGGCCTTTCTTAATCACAATGGCTTTGTGTTTTTGTGGATTTGAAAAACGTGATCAGCTTTAACATGGATGTTTTATATTTTGCAGTTAAAGTTGCGCAATGGTGCAGTCTGTTTACAGTCTGTACCTGTGGATCCTTGACATATATAGATCCTAACTAAATATATATACACATACCCAGCTGCTGACACGGCCTGACATTCAGTGAGTTTATCAGCTGCTGGGTTCTTCATGCTACTCAGTAACGGCAAATCTAAAGACTGACAACATCTTAGTTCAAGTTAAAAACTGGCAGATGTTTTCATATTTGCATGATGTTAACCATCTTGTACTCTCGCCGTCTGTGTAGCCGCAGGGAGGACGACTCACTCCTGGAGAATGTCCAGGAAGGAAATGACGAGGAAACAATAATATGGTTAGTTATTTTTTTTTTATAACATGTCTTCAGGAGAGGCTCACAAGTCTTAACTCAACTGTCCAGGACACTCTGAAGGTGGGAATTCTGCTGTGATTTTTAAAAAATAATATTTGTTAGTTTTGAATGAGTCCAGTACTATTTGTATTGAACCTTTGATTCAATTTTTTTCTTCTTTTCAAGGAACAGACAGTGTTTTTTTTATATTTTACACCTGAAAATCACAGTTTCTTTACATTACAGTACTGCACAACATATTCCAAAGCAGTAGTATATTGTTGAACGTGTCCCTCCTACCAGTCAGCCACAGGTTGGAGTTTATTTACTGTTCTATGCTACATGTATATATTACGTTAGGTAATCCATTACTGTGAATATACAGTATATCTTTTTGTCAAAGATTAATATTTGGTTGTGAATATTAAATTTGTTTTGTTAAGAGTTGGCTGTGAAAAGCATTGCTATGCCAAACAAAAATCAAACCCAGAAGAGGAATGAATAAACTTGGTGAAGTTGGTGAAAAAGGAAATTGTGAATTCGATATTGCCTTTAATTTAAAATGCTGTTGTTGCCAAGTGTCGATATATTTCTTAACTGTTAAAAATCAACCTGATCTCATGGGAAGGCATGTAAGAGAGAGAAAGCAATATACTATAAGACAAGAATAATTCCTTGTCATTTATTATTGTATTGTTTCCTTATGGCATGGGGAATTACACAACGAGGTGGAAAAGTATTTGTTCAACTGGAATGGCACTCGGAGAGCGCAGAACTCCGTCAACGCGTGACTTTAAAAACAGATCACAGCTCACAGCTGGCGGTACCGTGAGGTGGGCGGCTTATTATTAACACGGTGTGTTTCCGTGTAGCGTATCGGCGGATGCCTCTCTCATTCAGCAGCCTTGTTATGTCTGTATAACGTTACACTACGTTGTCTGTCATCCCGTCATCTACCGCTTTTTTCTTTCTCACCGCGGACGGACAGCAGCTCCCGCACACACATCCACACACGTATCTCTCTGCTCTCAGAGGGAGGCGGGGTCACACGTCATCAACGCGTCATCAACGCATCGTCAACGCGCCGTCAATGCATCGTCAACGCGTCATCAGCTACACTGCGGATCACCACCAAAGTCTAATGGATTGTTCATTGTGCCACACCCCACGCCTCCAAAAAATTTCATTCAAATCCATCGCGGACTTTTGGAGTAATCCTGCTAACGGACAAACAAACAAACAAACCAACATATAAACCAACTCTGGTGAAAACATAACCTCCTTCCTCGGCCTTTGGCCTTGGCGGAGGTAAGTAAGTAACTGTCGTAAAATGAATAGATGTGAGGACATTTGAATGTCATCATAAATGTATTAATTGTATATTGTCGTCTTCTTGGTCCTTCACACTTGGCGTGCCTTACGTGAGGAGACTCTGGGTGTCTGGGGGTTAAGACAAACTGGGGACCTTGTAGATATTCCTGACTCCCAACATTCTGAACCAAGAGTTTGACACAACATTGTTTTGCTTCATCCAAGGTAGTGTGATTAAGGTGATTCTGTATGACATGGTACATACTGTATAAGGCTGGGTGAATCATTATGTCACTTTAAGTTTTTGGTCCGACTGTGTGCATGCATTCATGCTGTACCAAGATCTTCTCTGATATATCAGATTTGTGTCATATTAAACTGTCACATTTGTTCGATTATTCATCCAAGTGAAGATTGACTTGAAGTAAAAGTTTTCTACATCAGTAATAAGTGAACTGAATGGTGGGGGTGGTGATGATTCTGTAGGTGAGATGAGCAAATTACTCAAACCTCACATATTAAACAGACACACACACACAGCTGTCTTTTTTTTAATTGAAGTGCTCTTTTATATTTTTCATTTCAACCACTCAGGTATAAAACTCTTCAAGTTGTCTGGGTTTGACTGTCAGTTTCAAACTACGAAAAAAATTGAAATGAATAGAAGGAGAAGCTGGGGTGTTTCTAAAAGTTCAAAATCTAGTCTTCACACTGAGCATTGCATATTTTACCTTTGGTTTTTACCTTACGGCCCAGATTTTTGGGTTTTCTGATGCTGAGATGGCTGAAGCTCAGAATAACCTCAGTATAATATGCACTTAGAACAAACAAACTAAGTTTTACAATATTATTTATATACTTTATTTTACACATATACTATAAATGATACAAAAATATTGATCACAGTGTATTTTCAGGGAAAAATATTGAAATTGCAATAAACAGAGGTTGAAAAATAACATTTAAATAAATTATATAATCAATATCTGACATAAGAATACTGAGACATAATTAATACAAAACCCCCCATATATACTGTATATTTAGACAGTATTTTAAAACAAGTGTCAACAACTCTCTCTTTCAGTCCTTACTTCTTCTTCTGGGCTCCGATCAGCCACCTCTCCCATTAAAAACGTCCTCATAAGCCGAGTCAGTGCATTTCCCACCTTCAAATCACCAGAGCTTCCCATATCTGCACTCCAGTCACGGAGGTTTCCCCACGTTCATCAGGGTCCACACACTTAGCTGCCATCACAGCTGATGAGGAAACTCGTGACCAGCAGCAGCAGGATGGGTGATGAATTCTACTTGTTAAAGTTTGTTATCTGCTCATTAGCATCGGCGTTAGCGTGTTATCAGCCGGCGGTTAGTCCAGTCGTCTCCAGTGGGACGGTACGCAGCGACACACTTCCTCGCTGAAGGAGAAGCCTGGTTCACACCTTCGCCTCCTTACCTCACAGGGAGGCCTGAGACAACTGCAATGAAAGAAAAAAAAAAGGATTTAGCTTCAAAAACTAATGTTATATCAGCAAAATGTCTCAAGCAGAGGCCTGTACTACGAAGAAGGATTTGGGGTTAGCGAGGTAACTTCAGGGTTAACCCTTCAGGGTTTTCAGTCCTACGAAGATGGATCACTTCTTACCGGGGTAGATCGCCATGGTAACTGATGCTGAACACCTAACCTGCTCCGGAGCAGGTTATGTTCCAGATAAGAGATTAACTCGTATAAAAGCACCGCCTACTGACCAATCAGAGCTCTGTGCCCGGATCGTATGATAATATTACACAAATATGAAAAAGTTACGGTCATAATTCAGGCTAAAAATAACACAGTTTAAACTGACAAATGCAGGAAGGGCAGCTGGATTTATGCTGTGGGTGTTTACCGCTTTAAATTCTGTTTTTATATTTATTTTTCTGCTTGCTCTTGAGTCCGTTTCACACCGAGATGGGGACGCAGCAGAAAGAAGGCTGAAATAGTCATACATGCCACATCTTTGTCAAAGGGCATAATGAAGTGTAATTAACTCCATTACACTTCTAAAATCTATTTATATTTCACTCATCTAAACAACTATATCTGACTTTTGAGTATTTCGTTAAATTAATAAGTCTGTTAAAGCTGAAGTAGGCGAGATTAGAGCAAATATGATTAAAAAAAGTTATTTTTATAAAACGGTCGCTATATCGTGACAGTAGTACATGAGACAGGTAACCTGAGAAAAATCATGTGCCTCTGTGTCCTCCGGTGCTCCTAATGGCATCTGCAAGATTTCACATACCGGAGGAAAACAAGCAATAAGAGCTGATCTGAGGTCTGCTGTCCAGCTGCCGTCTATGAGAGCCGGCTGTCAATCACTCTCGAACTCCAACCAAACGGTCAAACTAGGCAGTGCTGATCAAATTAGTTACTGTAATGCCTATTTCTCTCCTCAAATGTTTTCAGAAACATCTTGTAGTGCACTATTTAGCAAGTACCGGTCACATGACCGGCGCACAGCCAATAGGAACACTCTCTCTCTCTGAAATGACCTGTGATTGGACAATGTCTCCCGTCACGAGCTAGATTTTCTAAAGCCTGAAAACAGAGCCATGAGGAGGAGCAGAAGTCTAGTTTTCTCTCAGAACACTTGAATTACAATATGCTGAAAGGTTATTATGGAATTTTTTGCCCAATGACGCCAAAAATATACTGCCTACTGCCACTTTAAAGGAAACTTAACTTGTAACCTGATTCCAAAGTAACGTTCAGATCTGATTCCTCACCAGTGTGAATGAAAACTAGAGCCTTACTTCCTTCTTTACTTAATTTGGTCACTTATAATCTACATCCACGGTCCTCTGTTTTTCCAGGAGCCTGCATGTTTTCAGTACAGCCAAACAGTGCTGCTAATGATTGAGCACCACTGCTGCGCTTACAAAGACAAACACTAACTACTTTCTTGTGTGTTCTAAAGGTCAAAGGTTACGACCGAGGTTTAGATTTCATAGCGACAAAAGCCTTCACAACTACTATGTGATTTACAGCTCACGCCTGAACCACCAGAGCTTTTCACCAGAACAGGATGTCAAACTGTTCTACAGTTTCACTTCTGATGCCATTGTCATTGGAAATTGTCAAGTACATGTCATGTAAGTCAGTATTGGCAACAAAATAACAGCTTGAAGCCCAAAAACATAAGTATTGCACCTTCAAAGGTTCACATCTGTTAACCCCAGCCCAGAGTCAAGGCCTACCATCAAATGATTACACAAAGGAGTGGATCCATGAAGCATTGGAAGGATGAATTCCTGTTTTACTGGTGCTACTTTTCTGGCTGCACGGGGTGTCACAGAATATTTAGTCATGGTTACTTGTAGGGATCTATGAACCCATGATGAAATACGTAGAAGAGTTCAAATAGACACACACGCTCTCTTTCACACAAACACACACACACACACACACACAGACTCACAGCCACATACACACCAGTGCCAGATCCCAGACACTAGATTCCTACTGCTACGTTATACTCATAAATCACTCTCAAACAAGGTCACAAAGGGTCAAGACTGGACGAGATGGATGGATGTGTATGTGTGTGTGTGTTTCCTTCTGTGCTTGGAGAGGAAATGGTTAAGTGACAGCTAGGAGAAGTCATTAGCACACCGAGGTCTTGTATTACACACCGGGTTCACTGCAATAACCACCTACCACTGCTGGACCAGCGCTTTCCTCTGGCTAAACGCAGCCACGAACATTGCCAGTGTGTGTGTGTGTGTGTGTGTGTGTGTGTGTGTGTTAGAGCGGGGTTGACTCGACTCCACGATGATGCAACTAATGAACCACTGAAATATAACAAGGAAAGGCCCTTGTTATATAGCTGCCAAATGTCTCGCCATGATCACAAATACTTTATTCAAATTATTATTCATTAAACTATCTGGTGCATAATTCAGCTATAATAATTCAATAGCAACACACTTGGCTTCACATAACACATGGTGTTATGACATTACAAATACAGCAATTTAGATTAGAAGAACAAGAAAGCATTGCTGTGTGTAGGAACATTGTTTGGTTTTCTATAGATCATAATGTAGAACAATCGTAAAAACAGCAACATTATTGGCCCGAGATACATTTGACTATCACGTAGGGTGTAACGATTCATCTACTACATCGTTGTATTGATTTATATTCCTACGATCCAATTACATCGATAGGTACTCGGCAAGTTGTCCTTCATGGGAGACGTATATCGATATGAAGTCGATTTGAAATGCAAAAATCGATTACATCGATACTAAGGATTTGCACCTTGTATTTAAAGTCCCATATTGTGCTCATTTTCAGGTTCTTACTTGTATTTTGGGTTTCTACTAGAACCTTATTACATACTTTAATGTTTAAAAAAAACTTTATTTTCCTCGTACTGTCTGCTTGAATATACCTGTATTCACCCTCTGTCTGAAACGCTCCGTTTTAGTACATTTCAATGGAATTTCAATGGAATTGCAACAGAATAGCGCTGCTAGGCAACAGTTTGGGTCCATGTTTACGTCCTGTCAGCTGATGTTATTTACATACACTGCAACAGGAAATAAACTGGGACACATTTAGAATGTTTACGTTTAAAACTTTGAAATGGTCTAAATATTGTAGATTTGTGACATCACAAATGGACAGAAATCCTAATGGCTTGTTTCAAAAGCTCAGTTTCTGAATACGAGCTGTGTGTATTTCTCTGTGGATTGAGCGTTTCGATACTTTCACAGTATTTATATAGAACTTAAACCTGCTTTATAATATAAAAGCCATGAAAATGTCACTTTTTACAATATGGGACCTTTAAGGACGACAAACATTGTATGAAAGTGTTTTTCTAGCACTTTTATTAGTAAAGAAATGTTAAACGTTACTCCGGTTCACTCTCCAGACATGCTTGCAAGAGCTTGCCAGCTCTGCCCTCTGCAGCGCGAGCACGCATCCATGGCGTGCATGCAGACGAACGGTGCACTGGACTCCTCGCTCTCTCACCCGGTAGCGGCGTGGAGGGAGACGGGCATCGGGTGCAGAGGAGCCGGTCAGTAGAGTTTCAGGTGCTATCAATCCACTTGACGGAGCCGAGCCGCGCGTCTCACACGAGCAGTGTGGCTGCTCTAACCTGTTAACACTGATGCCGAAATAAAAAACAGACAGGTAACGCAGCCGCCACGCGCTCCTGACGTTCCCTGTGTGGACGAGGCTTGAGGCAAAGGCCTTTCCCGCTAAAAGTGTCAGCAGGTGTTACTGAAACTCTCCACAATCCCTCCTTACCTGCACGTGGCTTGGTGAAACCTCCTTCCTTTTAGGAAACACTTGTTGGGCGACTCGTTACATTCACAGGAACACTTTGTTTTACTGAGGGGCTGGTGCCTCGGACACGTCTTGCTACACGTGCACTGACAGGTCTCCTTATTGAAGACGTGGTTCTGCGAGCAGGAGGGAGCAGGCGGGATGTTGCAAACACACTGGCAGGTGTTGCGGTCGAGGTGTCGGTTAGGGCCACAGTCTTGACTCTGATCCCCACGCCGACACACGCACTGACAGGTTTCGACGTCCAGTTCCTTATCTTGGCCACACACATCTGCTGAGAATATGTCTGTAGAGGTAGAAGGAGAGGGAAACACACATAGATTAGGGGTTTGTGTTAAATGAGTGGAGACAGAGAGTGTACTTATATCACTTTTTTTTTTACATTTTCCTATGTTTCCAGTGTCTGAAAGTGGGGTCAGCATTCCCCAACATAGTCAGTCCGTTGTATTGTAATTAAATCCACTAGAAATGATCTCAACAAGATGATATAAATAAACTAGAACTACCGTACTATCGTATCTGTCCAAGATGTCATCACTTCATCATTTTACCCTGTTGGACATTTGTGTGTCATAATTAGCAAATCAATTCAAACATATTTTTCTGAGGTCCCAGTGACCTCTGACCACCAAAATCTAATCTGTTCATCCTTTCTTCGAAGTGAACGTTTGTGCCAAATTTGAAGAAATTCCCTCCAGGCGTTCCTGAGGTATCGCTTTCACGAGAATGGGAAGGACGGACGGACGTTAATTGTTGCTGTAAATTTAAAGAAAACAAATGACAGCCTATGCAAAACACTGTTGTAAACGTTGGCTATTAATGAAAACACAACTACATATAAAAAAAAAACTGTGTGTGACAGTTGTTTGACGACACTAATAAACTATAAAATTGAGACATTCTTGAAATGAACTAGCGATGTTCTCTCTTTCCTCGGGGAGAACACAGATGGCTCTCTTTCAGCGCTGGTTTGTGTGTCTACAGATGAACAAATACAGATAACAAAGACACGCGGTTTACTGCTGACAAAATGCAAGCTGTGTCTACTCCAGCATGGCAGCATGTAACACAGACTTTAACAACCGAAATCGATGTATTGAGCTTCGATGGAACTTTCATTTCCCCCTGAGGACGACTGTTTTCAAGCTGAGAACAAAATCTTCACGACACAATAAAAACTAATTTTGATAGAATAGCTCCCTCATATACCTCTTCTTAATAATTCATACCCTTAAATTACATAATTCAGGATCAACACACATTGGCCGCACACTGGACTTCCTTGGGGTAAAACCACCAAAACACTGACAATGTCTCTCTCCCTCTGTGTGAACTAGGTCGGCACGATATGAGGAAAATCTGCGATGTGCGATAACATTGTTCAATATTGCAATGACGATATGACTTGCGATAAATAAACAAATATTGAAGTGTGCACATTAGCTATACTTATGTCAGCCTGGTTGTCTTTAAATTCAGAACCGGATTAAAATTGAATGTGTTAAATATATCTTGGTTAAATGTAGTTTCTTTAGCAGCAACAGTAATGTTTACAACAGCAAAGTCACCATATAAACTCATTAATATCTCACTGGAAACAAGTCTAAAATGTTAATCAAATAAATAATATTCTTGAGTGAAGTTTATAAAGAATGAAGTACACAGACATCAGTCAGTATCACTCCTTCCTCCTGTCCTCTGTCCTCCTCCCACTGCCTTCAGGTAATGTTACCGCTGGTAGAGGGAGGAGGGGCTGCTCTGTCTCAGCCAGCAACAAAGTGTACAATCATTATAAGATATGTGCCAAACTAAACTAAACAGTTAGACTACATACAGACAGCTTTTGTTCTAGTGTGTGTAGCCGAGCGTTACGTTGCGCATATACTTAATGATAATAACATGTAGGCTCCGTAGTCTGCACCACGACGGCCTCCAACCTCATTAATAACAGCACAAAATATGGTCCTCTCTCTAGGTTCCATGGTGGAGAGGAGGTCGTGTTGCTCGGGCTCTATCTATCTGGCGTGGAGAGGAGGTCGTGTTGCTATGGCTCTATCTATTCGGCGTGGAGAGGAGGTTGTGTTGCTCGGGCTCTATCTATCTGGTTGGCGTGGAGAGGAGGTTGTGTTGCTCTGGCTCTATCTATTTGGCGTGGAGAGGAGGTTGTGTTGCTCTGGCTCTATCTGTGTGGCGTGGAGAGGAGGTTGTTTTGCTCTGGCTCTATCTATCTGGCCTAGAGAGGAGGTTGTGTTGCTCTGGCTCTATCTGTCTGGAGTGGAGAGGAGGTTGTGTTGCTCTGGCTCTATCTGTCTGGCGTGGAGAGGAGGTCGTGTTGCTCTGGCTTTATCTGGTTGGCGTGGAGAGGAGGTCGTGTTGCTCTGGCTCTATCTGTCTGGCGTGGAGAGGAGGTTGTGTTGCTCTGGCTCTATCTGTTTGGCCGGGAAGCTGCTTGACATCCTCCTGGATCCACCTTCTCACATATGTTTACATTATATGTATTATTTTTTGTCATATGGATTGTCTATGTTGTATTTTCATTATGTTGTTACTCTGTACACACGACATCTATTGCACGTCTGTCCATCCTGGAAGGGGGATCCCTCCTCTGTTGCTCTTCCTGAGGTTTCTAACATTTTTTTCCCTGTTAAAAGGTTTTTTTTGGTTAAGTTTTTCTTTATCCGATGAGAGGGCCGTACTGTAAAGGACAGAGGCTGTCGTATCCTGTACAGATTTTAAAGCCCCCCGAGGTAAATTTGTGATTTGTGATTTTGGGCTATACAAATAAAATTAACTTGACACATCACTTCACTCCTTTCATTCCACCCTTCACAATAAACTCCCCAACACATACACTGCACTGCTTACTATGGTAAATGGACTCGAGGTAAGGAACTAAAGTCGTTCAGAGCCTTCACTAAGAGGCAACTCAACAAAATAACTTACACTTGTTTGTTTGTAACAACTCGCTATCAGTCGACCTAGCGCTCTGTGCTTGTGTAAACATAGCGGCGGTGGATGAGAGACTGCGGACAGAGCAAGTTTTTAGTTTCAAAGTGACTCTCCCATAGCCTGGATTCCTCACATTTTTTTCCATAACAATACGATCATCCATCTTCATCTCTACGTCCTTATTCAAAAACAATCCTATCATACCCACTCTGAATGTCGACGTTAGTTTCTGGCCTTTTCAGACATATCAACACGTTTTGGGGAGCTCTGTCACACAGAATTATTTGTGTAATATGTCTGTTCTACTGGACTAATGCCATAGTTTGTCAAACCTTACTTGCCAAATTTTGGCTTTATGTCCTCATCTTTCAGGGGTGACTTTGCGGTCTCTCTCCATCATGACAAGCGTCTGTATTGTGAAAGCCTGCTGCTCCTTACAGTTATGGTTACAAATATGGCCCAGCAGATCCAGAGTGATTTAGGAGGAGTCAGTCCACACATCAACTGAGTAACACAGATTAAGATATACTGCATAGCACCATCCAACTGACATAAAACATCTTCAAATGCGATTGATATCTCTAAATATAATGAACGTGCTTAACACACAAAAAACGTTAACTCGGCAGTATATATTTTTGGCATCATTGGGCAAAAATTCCATAATAACCTTTCAGCATATTGTAATTCAAGTGTTCTGAGAGAAAAGTAGACTTCTGCACCTCCTCATGGCTCTGTTTTCAGTCTTTAGGAAATCTAGCCTGTGACGGGAGACTTTGACCAATCACAGGTCATTTCAGAGAGAAAGCGTTCCTATTGGCTGTGCTCCGGCTGGTGGGCGGTGCCTGGTATTTCCTAAACCTGATCTCAACATGGCTGCCGGGTCACAAACCTTCTCATTTTACAGCTAAACAGTACACTACAAGATGATTCTGAAAACATTTGAGGCGAGAAATAGGCATTAAAGTAACAGAATATTGATTCATATTTGATTAGCGCTGCCTAGTTTGACCGTTTGGTCGGAGTTTGAAGACAGCAGCTGGACGGCAGACTCCAGATCAGCTCTGAGTGGTTGTTTTCCTCCGGTCTGTGAAATCTTGCAGATGCCGTTAGGAGCACCGGAGGACACCAGAGGAACATGATTTTTTTCAGATTACCTGTCTCATGCACTACTGTCAGGATATAGCGACCGTTTTATAAAAATAACTTTTTTTAATCATATTTGCTCCATTTCTACCCACTGCTGCTTTAAATATGAGCTAATTTTAATTTAGAAGAAAATTATAGAAACACAATAAACATATCAGCATATTTAATGGTGTTCATTGTTCATTTTAAATTAAACATTTATCTGTAAATCTGTAACGTTCTCTCTGCTGGAAGGGCACTCTGGAGGGAACTTTATCATGTTTTCTGGCATGCTGGGCCACCGTAGAGGGCATGTTTGCTTTTGCAGAGTTAAGGGCACCCCCTTAGTCGAACAGTGTTTTAAAATAAAGTTAGAGGGACATAATATGTATATTTAAGTAGTCATTATGTGCTGTAAAGCTAGTGGAAAGCCTGCTTGCTCTCCATTAATCTATGCAGTAAATGTCCTATGTCCTGCTATCTTTCACACATAATTTGCCTTGGCCCTGTAATACATACTAAATGTGTATTTGTATGTGTGAGTTGCTGTGGAGTCTGGGGTTTATGTCCGCATTCTGCTGTTTCTCCTCTGTTTACACAGAGTCCAGAGTTTTATCATAGCCAAACACACACACTGAGGAACTCTCACACACACACATACACGCACGCATGTGCGCACGCACGCACACAATATGGGGGGTACAAAGGGACACGGAGGACATGAGGCCCGCGCGCATGCGTGTGATTATTTACTAAAACTCCCACCTGTGTGTGTGTACGTGTGTCTGAGTGAGATTAGTACAACTCACCCATGCAGACGCACGTGCGTGCGCATGCGTGATGCTTTTAACCCTCCCAACTGACTTTACTGTCTCTCACAGGCTGTAGCAGGCTCAGTTTTAGAGTTATAGTGAAACGACAGATATCATATGAAATTAGAAAAACCTGAGGAATAATTGGTACCTTGTCGGGAAAGAGTGTGAATAATTCTCCGAAAATATGCTAAATTTTGGCAAAGAAAAACTGGCATAGCCATTTTTACAGGGGTCCCTTGACCTCTGACCTGTGGTGACCTCTAGGATAATCACAACTTCATGAAACTTCACAGCCACAAACTATACACCTAGAGCAGAGAAGTGACATAATAGAGCAATAGCCATCATATACTACCATCATATTGTTCTAAGCCCTTATACACAATTTATTTGAATTCATTCATGTTTATTTCTGGTTTATGACTAGAACAACTTGACACACAGTGCTGAGCAGCATCTCAAATTAATCTTCGGGTTCTCAGCTTTCAGATGATGTACACCACTTCTATGTGAAATCTACTGCTGACCTGCTATCTCCCCCTAAAGACAAAAACGGGTTTATGTCTCTTTAGTTAAGGCTGACCCAAAGCTTCGACCGTTGCCATGGTAATCAATGTCCAAATCAGTATTCAAGCGTAACATCAGAGCGTTATTTATCCTCCTTCCCGACAAGCTAACATGACAAGATTGGTAGTTAGTCTAGTTATGTTTGCACCGGCATTGGTTTGTCTGTCTGTTAGCAGAATTACTCCAAAAGTTTGCGATGGATTTGAATGAAATCTTTTGGAGGGGTGGGAGGTGGCACAATGAACAATCCATTCGATTTTGGTGGCGATACGGATCATGATCCGGATTCAGGAACATTTTTAAGGATCCCGATCAGCCTGATCATTAAGACCACAGGGTATAACACATGAGCAGTGTAACTGATGATGCGTTGATGACGCATGACTCCGCTTTCTTCCTTCTGATAGCAGAGAGATACGTGTGTGGCTGTGTGGCGAGACTCCAAGGTGTGGCGGGAGCTGCTGGCCGTCCGCGGTGAGAAAGAAAAAAGCGGTAGATGACGGGATGAGAGACAACGTAGTGTAACGTTATACAGACATAACAAGGCTGCTGAATGAGAGAGGCATCCGCCGATACGTTACACGGAAACACACCGTGTTCATAATAAGCCGACCACCTCACGGTACCGCCAGCTGTGAGCTGTGATCTGTTTTTAAAGTCACGCGTTGGCCGAGGTCTGCGGTCTCCGAGAGCCATTCTAGTTTCATATGATACCAGTAGCTTCACTCTATAACTGAGTCTGCTACATCCTCTGAAATACACACACACACACACACACACACACAGACTCTCAACAAACACATTGCAGTCATAAATACTCCTCAGTGAACACATGAACATTCTCCTGTCACAAAGACTAACATAGAGAGAGAGATGGCTCTACTAACAGTGTGTTTGTTTCAGTGTTTTATGTGTGTGCTCACTACAGGCCTTGGGGACACGTCATCATGCAGCAACAAGCCACACTGATCAGTCATATCTATTGGCAGCTACTGTATTTATTTATTTGTTCTGTACTGTTATCTATAGGTTGATCTGCATCTGCAGTATTGACTTTTCTAACTTCTCTTTTTCTTCAATTTCTGTAATCTGACCCTAAACCTCTGACTTTTTTTCTGTAAGGTTTGCTTGTACGCTTGTTCCAAGTTCAACAAACTCTCTTGACTGCAAAAGCTCATTTCAACTAATTCCACCGGATCATGAGTCAGTGTGCAGTTGCTGATACTGATATTGCTTTCGGAAAATAATGTTTGTTAATGACCTCAAACCTAGTTTGGCATTTCTGTGCTGCAATTTCTTCATTCTTATCAGCCGACATTTACACGATACTGATGTTTCTGCGATAAGTTTATATCAGACGAATAATCAGCCGGGCTGATCGGTCTGGTTCTGCTTTCAATACTGTGTCATCTCAGAGTTGTACCATGTACCAAAATAAAGAGAAAGATTTGACAGGAAGTCCATGAGTAAAACGGGAGGTGGTCAAAGGGATGTGTCAGTCA
The DNA here is from genome assembly GCA_916700995.1 of Hozukius guyotensis. Classification (NCBI taxonomy): domain Eukaryota; kingdom Metazoa; phylum Chordata; class Actinopteri; order Perciformes; family Sebastidae; genus Hozukius; species Hozukius guyotensis. The sequence goes on from CAKALU010071123.1 coordinate 32,683, forward strand.
CAGATATGGTCAAGAGAAAACATTCCATTCCAGGTGATGTCACGCTGTCGGGTGCAACAGGCAGTTATTTCTTTGGATAGTGACCTGCATAAAGACCTAAGGCAACTGAATTTTGTAAACTGTGCAAAAACTCTCCCTTTTTTTTAGAAAAGACAGCAATGCTATATCCAGTGAGCTTTTCCTTCTTACCACATGTATCTCAACAATTTCAGTGAGGTTGGACCATAGACTGTATATAAGAAGTGGACCAACGTCACCCATTGGTTTGGGGAGTGCCGTTTTGATGCTATCGCCATCTTAGTACTTGGCCGTCGCCATGTTGGTCTTTAGCAACCATAAGTGACACAAGAGGGTGGAGCTAAGTACAACCGAACGCTGAATAAGATGTTTTTAGGCGACCAAAAAGGTTTTAATTAACTTTCATGAATTAAAAACACACTGTGAGAGGGTTCTATGTTCTAAGACATAAACACGGACAACTCCCAGACTGGACAACGCCGTGGTAGCGACCTGTCAATCACAAAGTAGCCCCGCCCTAAAGCATCCCCTGCTTTATGGTCTATCTGACTCTAAATGGGACCATCATTTACTAAATGAACATCATGCTGTATTGAAGAAGACTTGAAACTAGTGATTGAGACCATAAACTCATGTTTACAGTGTTTACTGTGGTAATAAATCAAGTGAGAAGTAGGCTCATTTTCTCAGAGACTTCTATACAATCAGACTTCTTTTGGCAACCAGAGGAGTCGCCCCCTGCTGGCTGTTAGAAAGAATGCAAGTTTAAGGCACTTCCGCACTGGCTTCACTTAAATAGCACCTAAAAACACCTAAATAGCCCTTATTTAAAAAATTAAGTTTTTAAAGTTGTAAAGCGCACTAATAGCTGAATCCAGAGTTATTTCCCTTCCTCCGTTCATGTGAATGAGACCCAGACCGAGGCTGGAGCGCAAGCCATGACGACGGCGTGACGTTGGGACCCCTTGACCGAGTGGACTCTACTGCGCATGTTCCATGTGCCCAAGATCCGGGTACTTTTCCAGACGGAAGTCGAGCCATTTAGGCTTCATGCGCCACTGAGACACTTTCATAGGAATGAACGGGACCCCGCCTCCAACGCTGTATCCAGTTCTCTTAATACATCCATGAGCCAGAACACGGACCAATCAGCACCCTGTGAGGAGGTGTGTGTGAGACGCAACAGATGACGAATGGTTCATTCAATCACCTGCCATGTATTTTTTTCTTCCTCCATGCCGCAGCACACAGAGCCCTCCCCGCTCACCCACACAGTACACACCGGCAAGTCCGCAGACTTTTGCCAGGTGACCGCCGGCAATAGTGGGGAGCACATTTTGATCCTCTACAAAACTATCTTTATTTAAGATTTTAGGGTATTTCATTTTATATTTTGCTACATTATACAATGACATAGCCTACAGTTTGTCAAAATAAAATGAACTTAAATGAATATTCAGTTTTTTTGAAGGAAAATGTATCGATTAGATTAACCGACTAATCAGTAAAATAGTCAAAATCAATAGTAAATTACTAGCTAGTGGCAGCCCTAGTTCTCTCGTGTATATGTTATTTCAAAAGAGAATGCCGGTTGAAGATTTCCCACACGAGAGCTCCCATTAGCTGTTGTGCATTGAGCGGACAGATGTGGATTTAAGGAATGCAGCCAGTGCTGTAAACAGCAGCTGATGTCATCATAGTGTTTCCACATTAAAGGCTATTTCCTTGTCTACATCATTAATTGCATCTATTTAGGTTTCATAAAGATGTATTCACATGACCACACACAGCTTCCAGTAGCTCTGCCATCTACTACTGCTTATTACTACAGTCTGCTGGCAGCGGAGGGTCATTTCTCTGCTATTAGACCTACTGTATATCTATCAGCACAGTAATGTAAAGCAGCTGTAATTGTTGATTTTCTTCCTCTTTTTTCATTTTTATTTCTAGGCTACTGTAGGAAAAATAAGCAAACACAATCTTCTCTACAATGCAAATGTGCAAACACTCACCAAGGTGCTGTTGGGAGGGCCTTGGAGGGGGCAGTGGTGGAGGAGGGGGGTTGTGGTGCACATTGGCGGTCATGCTGACACACCGACACTGCCTGCTGCTCCAAGACTGACCAGGTGGACACGTCCTGTTGGCTATTGGACACCTTCAACAGAGAGAAAGATTAAAATAGACACGAGACGTTCTTGCTTGTTAACCCTAACATCCCCCACAATGGTGTAGCCACGGGTGTGCTTGTGCCACCCAAAGAGGCAGCTGGCACATCCAATATCAGATGCAGAATGAATTTTTGGTTACAGCCTTACTAAAACGAGTTACTATTACTATCCATCCGCAGCTGTTCTAAATTTCTACTAGAGCACTCATTGTGTGCGGCCGGGACCGAGAGAGGCTGCACAGAAAGCTACCGGGGCCGGTAGAAAACGGAACGGCATCTCTTGCTGCATTCACTTGCACTCGGACATTGGAGTTTCGCTCTTGTGAATATCCGACCAGCCACAACTTTTCATGTATATACACCGATCGGCCATAACATTATGACCACCTGCCTAATATTGAGTAGGTCCCCTTTTTGCCGCCAAAACAGCCCTGACCCGTCGAGGCATGGACTCCACTAGACCTCTGAAGGTCTGCTGTGGTATCTGGCACCAAGCCGTCAGTAGCAGATCCTTTAAGTCCTGGAAGTTGCGAGGTGGGGCATCCGTGAATCGGACTTGTTTGTCCAGCACATCCCACAGATGCTCGCTTGGATTGAGTTCTGGAGAATTTGGAGGCCGAGTCAACACCTCCAATTCGTTGCCATCCACATGATGTAAAAGAAAACGTGATTCATCAGACCGGGCCACCTTCTTCCATTGCTCCGTGGTCCAGTTCTGAAGCTCACGTGCCCATTGTAGGCGCTTTTGGCGGTGGACACGGGTCAGCATGGGCACCCTGACTGGTCTCCCCATACGCAACAAACTGCGATGCACTGTGTGTTCTGACACCTTTCTATCAGAAACCAGCATTAACTTTTTCAGCTGTTTGTGCTCCAGTAGCTCTTCTATTGGATCGGACAACACGGGCCAACCTTCGCTTCCCACGTGTATCAATGAGCCTCGGGTCTGACCCTGTCGCCGGTTCACCGGTTTTCCTTCCTTGGACCACTTTTGGTTGGTCCTGACCACTGCAAAACGGGGAACATCCCACAAGAGCTGCAGTTCTGGAGATGCTCTGACCCAGTCGTCTAGCCAGCACTATTTGGCCTTTGTCAAAGTCACTCACATCCTTACACTTGCCCATTTTTTCTGCTTCCAAGACATCAACTTCAAGGACAAAATGTTCACTATGTTGCCTAATATATCCCCCCCACTGCCAGGTGCCATTGTAACGAGATAATCCATGTTATTCACTTCACCTGTCAGTGGTCTTAATGTTATGGCTGATCAGTTGTATACAGTATACTGAGGTGGCAGCTGGGGTGGCTGTATTAGTGTTAAAAAGTTTTCTATTCACATAAAGGGCCTCTATATCTCAAAGTCCCAGGCTGAATTTCAGTCCCAGTCCACCCCTGGATCATGTGGCACACACTGTTTTTCTGATGCACACCCACTGTTTTTTTTTTTTTTTTTTTTTTTTTTTTTTTCTGGCTATGCTAGTGATCCCCAGGGGAGGTTTCCTGACTTTAATGAAAAATCACACAGTAGTTGGAATGCTGACACAGGCTAAAGGGCCCTTACCTATCATACCCTCATCATACCTCCCTATGGACATCAGACAGCCCCACTGAGTAACTGATCTTAACAGGAAGCTCAGGATAACGCTCATTTTATTCAAAATAAAAGCCCCTAACTCTCACTGTTTGTTAATAAGCAACTAGGGAGGGACTTATTGTTTAGTTCATTCTAACCAAATGCTATTTTCTGTCTAACGACTTACAGTTTAAAAGGTGCATCCACCCAAATAATTTCTGACCAACAACTTATAAGGCCACAAGCTTCCAGTACTTCACACCTATTGCTACTTACTGTACCAATGACTATAACAACAACAACAAGCTCAACCCATTTTCAAGGTTTCAAGCTGAAACACTCCAGCAGAAAAGTCAGCAAATCAGACGATCAAACTTTCAACTGCGTATCCACCTTATTCTCGGGGGTGTTACTGTAGAAATGATTGTGGGATTGACTTCCGGCGCTTCTTTCGAAATGCTCATATTTTCTTTCATATGCGATTAATAACAGAAGTGTTTATTGGTTCCAACCAATGTATAGCTCCATTAAACAATGTTTGAATATGAACACAATCAGATGCTTCCATCTAAAGTAAAACGTATCTAGTACTGCCATTCCCACTAAGAATCAAAACCATTCATTGGCCCAATTGGCCGATTTGAGCACAATTAGCCATTAGCCTGTTTAATTCCCATTGTAGGCTGGTCAAGCTGCATGAGAATACATTCAGCTTTGATTGTCTATTTAATTTAATCGTTCAAGACTACTGAATCCCTCCAGCTCTCACCAATCCTCCATGTAAAACTGTTGGAAACTGCTGCCAATGTACACTACCAGTGCCAAATGGCAAATGGCCAAACTAAAATGAGTGGTGGTGAAGAACGTATCAATCCAAAGCGAGTCTGATATTTTTTGGACTTAGATTCAGCAGATGGGCAGCACTCCAGAGGGATCCCCAAGTTGTTCTGCGTCTGCAGAATGTGCAAGTGGGAAACTGTTTGCTAACAGGTTACCCACAAGAGCTTGATAAGTTGATACACTACAAGGCTTGTTGCTGTGAGTCCAATAAATCCAGTCTAATCTCATTTGAGAGACTCATTTTCATCTTCAAATGGTTTATAGCAAAGTCTATATAACACTAAAACCAGTATCAACGATGCCAAACAAGGCATCGTCTTTCTATCTGATCTTCAGGAGTTGCCTGGGTCAGAAACTGGGCACTTCCTCAGATCTGTATGCGTGTGAATGTTAACTCTCTTAACCCACTGCCCATGATAAGCCATTTGAGGGATTGTAGACAAATAAACACCTTGATCAAAGAAAGATTTCTTGGATCAGCTTCAATCAGATGGTCAGGAGGGAGAGGGAAGTATCAAGAGTATCTTTGATGAGACATCTCTGGGATTTCTACCACTTTATGTCACCGTTTGGAATCAAAAATGCTTACGTATAGTGGCAGGCCTTCTAATGCCATATTTATATAGCTATAGAAATGAATACAATACTTCAGTATTTAATATAATGCAGCAGAACCAAATGAAGGGATTATGGTTGTACTTCTCTCACCTATTGAACAGCTAAAACAATGTGTCACTTCTTGTTGAAGAGCAACAAGCTAAGCTAAGATCATGAACATGGTGAACATTATACCTATAACATGAGCGTGTTAACATTGTCACTGTGAGCACGTTAGCAGGCTGACTTCAGCATTTAGCTCACTGCACCACTGTGCCTAAGCACAGCCTCGGAGCCATTTGGAGACTGGAAGGAAGCAGATTGTAGGCAAATAAACATCTCCATCAAAGACAGGCCTCTTGGGTCAACTTCAGATAAGTGGAGGAGAGTTAGTGAGTATGCAGACTGCAAACGGGGAGAGAGAGAGTAGGGGGTATGACATGCAACAAAGATCCTGAGGCGAACCTGGAGCGTTGCGTTTATATTGCATGCGCTGTAACGACTAGGCTAGAAAAGGCGTATGATGAGAGCTGTTTGAATTCTCTAAATGTTAAGGAAAGGTGCTTCAATGCTTCCTTTCTTATCTCCTTTAGCATAGGATACACTGGACCATCCTTTACCAAAGGAAAGGATGACCTACGTCACTAAAATCCTCCGCCGTCGCATCGTCATTACTGAGCCTAGTGTTAGTGCAGTCGGATTCTCTCAACACCACGGTTGTCAGTTCCTAAGTCCTTCTGAATTCCCCTTCACATCTTTCCTTGATCTCGTGACGTTTTCCTTCAAGGTCAAGGAAAAGCGTTAGTTAGTTTGACCGTTTTGTCGGAGTTCGCGAGTGATTGACAGCCGGCTCTCATAGGCGGCAGCTGGACTCTACCCGCTGTAGCTTTAAAGGGACTGTTTGTAACTTCTTACACGTATAAATCACCCGGGTCGGTGTCCCATGCACGCTCGCATATGCACGCTCGCGTGTGGCTACGCTGTTCAGACAAGACTCCAACACAAACTACACGGAAGCACCAAAACCGCAAAGTTCTATCTAGTGAAGCCCGTCTTGCAAAACAGTGTTGGCCGCAGTCGGAGGACGCGGGGGAGACCGTAGCTTTGGTCTCCAGGATCGGAGTCTCTGCTCCTCTGCTCCTCTGCTCCTCTGCTCCTCTGCTCCTCTGCTCCTCTACCTGGCTGCTTGCCTTCACTCAGCTCGCTCCACCTCACGTGCATGCGCGCACACTACACACTGCAGAAGACTTCGTAGCTCTGAGAATATCTAGTAAATGTACAGTGGACGTTTGTGCAGAAATAACTGCTGCAGCTCCTCCAGACCAACAGAGGTTTTCCGTGTCTTGTGAAGTGACGAGGCTCCGCAGCGAGAAACGTTATCGTCTCTGACCGGGTGCCGGTGTCTCCCCTGTTCCCTCCGGCCGCGGTCGGGAGGCTGAGGCATGAAAAGCCAACACTAGGATCAGCATTGATTCATGGAGAGACCTTCGTCTGGTCAGCTAACATTACTGCCAAGCAGGTGAAATATAGAGTGATATTGTGGTTTTAGCTGATGTGTGTCGCCTCACTGTTTTGAGCGATGCTCGTTCATGTCTATGTAGAGCGAGCACACACTCATTGCGCGTCACCGGAGTCTTCCACAAGCTGCTAGCTTGACAGCTGTAAGTACTAACAGCAGTTTTGTTCGTCGTTTACGTTCATAATGATAATTGCGGGGGAGCGGCTTTGGAGGGAGGCCTGAAGCGATGGGCCGTCAGTGTTGGCGACTTTCTCGCTAGGTTTCTGCGGGGCACACACTACACGAGAATCAAGCCGATTTTGGGTCTGATTCCTCCCGACAATCGTTAGCAAAGTCCAGATTATTTGATGGTTCTAAAGATTATCTTTCCAGATGTTCCTGTGGAGTGAGGTATGTTAAGAGTGTTTTTACATCTCCCAGTCGGCTTGGAAGACCATCCTGGTCGCACCGATCTCAAATAGTAAATATGATCAGTATTTACGATGGGATATCCTGTTGCTTGTGTGGGGAACCCCGAGGACACCCGATGACACAGTCACGTGGGAAAGAACGATAGCCAATTGGGAACCAAGCTGACTGAAGAAGGAAGGACAACCACCGCCGTCATGGCGGCCGCGACTAATGCATGAGCTAATGCAAAACGTGAAGCATAAAGTAGTAGTAAGATGGAGCTCAGAAATGGAGGACCAACTTGTTGATTAGTGTTTATTTAACGTGTCTCCATGACTTCATCCATCCATCCCTCATGCATTTTCAGTACAAAGTAAAAACTAACATCACTAATTCTTCCTGCCCGTCGTCCGCCATGTTTGTTTACACTGTTGTCACGTTTGATCGCGAGAGATTTTGCGAGATTTACGTTTTTTCTGTTAGTGTGCGGTGCGCTGTTTGGGCCAAATCGTTGCTCTCCACACACTATATACAGAACTGTTAAATTTAAAATAACATGTTGTTATGTGTGGAGTCTCTCACATTTTCAACATCTGTTAAGATTTGAAAATCTTTTAGTGTGGGCCAGCCTTTAGGGACTTTTGGAGCAAGTCAGAAGCTAGTCCTGCTAGCTACTTTCAATGGAAAAGAGTTGGCAACACTTTTTAAAGATCTAGTGTGTTCTTGCTGGTTTCTCAAGATCCCCCACCCTGCCTCTAATGATTAAAGAAAATCACAGCAGGAAAAGGATGAAGCATGGAAATCTGACACACATACACACACAAAAAAAACACTGATTATTATCAACCACATATTTGCTACAACTCTGGTTTAGTCATTCTACAAGAAATGAGCAGGCTGATAGTTATCAGCTGATGTGTCACTGTGAATGTGAGCTGTTCACTATTGAATCGTGGTGATTTAACGATCTCTCAGATGATGGTTTGGATTCTCTTGTCAGTATTAGTTTTACTTTTAGGTTTTACTCACCAGGTTTATTGTTGAGCTCTGGAACAAAGTATCATCGCTATAATAAAGTCTAAAAGGGCAGAAACAGGTTGTAAACAAACCTCTTTTTTTTTATCTAAACCACTTCTGTGAAGGTGAAATGAAATGTTACCGCACCTAAAAAATATAGGTTACTGCATAAAGAAACTAAGTAGCGCAGGTCAAAGTTGGATCAAGAAGTCGTTCTACAAAATTGAATGAACAGATTGGGCAAAGATTTTAACATTGTCTTTTTGTTTTCTCCTCCAAATAAGTATGGTGAAACCGTTTTTATGACAACAACAAAATGGTGAAATCATGACATCCAAATGTGAAAATGGTCTGGCTAAAAGGCAACAATTTAAGGAACCGTTGACTTGGACACAGAGACAGACAGCAGGCGTTGTGTTCGCAGACGGACAAATTGTTTGAAGATGTGAAAGAGTCTGGCGATGACAAGAGACACGGTGTGGTTTCAATTAGAGCTGCAGCGGCGTAGACGCAGAAACGGACGTGCTCACCAATGGGGGGGGGGGGTGGGGGGCGCTGAGAGGAAAAAGAGCAAAGTGAAAGAAAAAGATGGAGAGAGGAAGGCTGCTGCTGTGTAACTGGTGTGTTTCTTTCACTTCACCTCGCCTAATGTGAAACATACGTGTGCGTCATCACGCTCATGTGTGCGTATTTTTACATGTTGGATGATTTGTAGGTGTGGAAATATCCACTTTCCTTTTCCAGTCGCAATCTGACACGTTGTGTTTAGCGCCACGGCTTTGTGTGTGTGTGTGTGTGCATGTATATACCAGCATGTATCAGCATTCCTTTAACGTCACAAGTGGTCCTACTCTCTCTCTCTCTCTCTCTCTCTCTCTCTCTCTCTCTCTCTCTCAAACACACACACACACTCCATAGCATCAAGGTCTATTAACGTCACTGATGTGGATTGTGTGATCCACTACAACATCCAGAGAAAAAAACTAAACCACAAAAAACTGTAGATATTTAGGGAGTGCATACAATAGATCTGTTTAATGAATCAGTTTGAAAGTCTGAAGTTTTCTAAATGCATATGATTTCTGAGCAAGTGTTCGATTCGCCATCTAATATTGTAAAACTGTCAATATTCAAAATCTACACAGTTGATTTCTCGCCTCAAAAATGTACATAAGTGAATTTAGTGATGAAATAGCTACGAAAAATTTAAAAAAACGAGCCGTTTTTGGCTGCTGTTGTTGTGACCGAAGACTGTACTATTCCAGCACTTTGCGTTGAGGGATATAGTAGGCGAGGTAGACTGGAATGTATTAAGAGACCTGGATACAGCGTTGGCGGCGGGGCCCCGTTCATTCCTATGAAAATGTCTCGGTGGAGCATGAAGCCTAAATTGCTCGACTTCCGTCTGGAAAAGTACCCGGATCTTGGGCACAGGGAACATGCGCAGTAGTGTCCGCTCGGTCACATGACTCGGTCACGGGGTCCCAACGTCACGCCGTCGTCACGGCTTGCGCTCCAGCCTCGGTTTGGGTCTCATTCACATGAACGGAGGAAGGGAAATAACTCTGGATTCTGCTATTAGTGCATTTTACAACTTTAAAAACTTTTTTTAATTTTAATTTTTTAAATAAGGGCTATTAGAGTGTTCGTACTGGGAAGTTGATTCACCTCAAGAAAATTATCCGCTGAGGGACAGACGTCTCTTTCCCAATGTAAGTCTATGGGAAAAAGTATTTTTGGGCCCAATGGCATCACGTGACGGACACACATGTTGCAGTACCGCCGTTTGGCCACTATGAAAGTTGGGATCGACGACCGGCGCTCTTCCTGGGGGGCTTGGTTACATACTGGAGATTGTTTCTGAATCTGTACGGCATCCGGGTATTTTTGGCATACTGTAGATTTTGCTTTTGTTCGCATACTACATACTACATTTTGATCAAATCAGTACGTACTACTAGTATAGTATGAGGTTTTGAATACAGCCACAGACACAAGCAAGCACACACACAGAGAGAGAGAGAGCTCTGAGGAGATAGGCGCCAGACAGAGGTCTCCTTTAGGTCTGAATACTGTGTGCAAAGCCGGCAAAACTGTCGGCAAGTTGTGTGTGTGTGTAAGTGTGTGTGTGATCCGCAGAGACAGAATGATGCAGTGAGTATGAGCACTTACTCAGGCAGGGATCTCCTGATGATGCTGTGAACTTGTTTGTAGACGTCCAGTTTGGAAAGACAGCTGCACTGGGTGTGGTTGGCCACACTGATGGTCACCGGCTTGGTGCCTTGGGTGATCGGCACCGTGATCTCAAACAGCTGCAGAAAGATCAAACAAGAGAAGAGTCAGGGAGACACAAGGTGAATCGAGACGAGGCGCAAAAAAGGATAGTGACCGAGAGGAATGGCAGCGCACTTTTTGTGTTTGTCAAGGCGAGCGGCGCAGGGGGAAAATAACTGCAACGGCAGTTATAAATAACACTGAAATACAAGAAATAAAAGTAATAGTAAAGAAAATATAATTTTACGAGTTGCCTTTCATCCTTTAACTGATTATGCCACCTTCAATTAGATGCAAATGTGTTCAATTCAATGTCCCTACTACCAAACTGGGAGGAAGATGTAACAGGAGAGACTTCAGAGATTAGGTCCAAAGCACACTGGAGCACACAGATTTTATTTAATCAACTTCATTGAAGACTGACGTTTCAACGTCGTTAATAATCCAGTTCACCATCCACAACTTTTTTGATAAGAAAGTCTTGTTTTCTGTCCCACCATTGTACATCAGACATTAATCTTGTTGCCAAAATCTGAACCAAACTTTACTTTACTGTGGATAAAGCTGTGTCTACTGGGTGAGGAATGTATCATGAAAGTGAAGTAGACCAACACATTCTCCCTCCCGACTCGTTAAATACCGACGCTTGGTCAGTGGCCCTATGCTTCAAACTGTGACACTCTAGATACCCATCTAGTGTCAGTTTTAGATGAGTCAGTTTCCGCTTGTTACATGCATAAGAGTCTTTTCAAAATAAACTTCCAACATAGGTTTGCTTAGTTTTTAGGTTTACTCACACAACAAAGTACTTAAAGGACCAGTGTGTAACAATTAGGGGGATCTATTGGCAGAAATAGAATATAACATTAATGAGTATGTTTTCTTTGGTGTATAATCACCTGAAAATAAGAATCATTGTGTTTTCGTTACCTTAGAATGAGCCGTTTATAGCTATATAGGGAGCGGGTCCTCTTAACGGAGTCTGCCATGTTGCACCGCCATGTTTCTACAGTAGCCCAGAACGGACAAACCAAACTCTGTTAACTTTTCCTGCTTGAGCCAGAGTCGATTCCTACTTGAGCCAGAGTCGATCATTCAAAACAAAGAAAATTCTTAGATTTAAAGGAGACATATGTGAAATAGGTGCCATTTTAAGTGCTCGCTCGTTACTCGCTCCCGTCGCCGCCGCCGCTCTCTCTCTCTTGCTTCATCACTCACTTCCCACGTACACACACTTTAAGCACTCTGCTCTTACAACTGGCTCTAGAGACAGCCACCGTAGATATCCTACATGCGTAAGTTACATAACAAAACTATTGTAAAATAAGTCAACATTGACTTTGTTTTCTCATTTTACTCTGTCAGCAGCTCCTGAGAAACATATATTGGCGTTTACTTTTTCACCAGGACTCCAGTGATATGATAATGTCAGCTTGACGGAGGTGATAATATGTCTGTCGCCACAAATCCAGTAATGCAGTTTCTATGGGTCACAATTAAATATATTTTAAATTAAATTTGGGAAAGTCCTGGGGCCCACTTCAACCCATTCAACTGGCCTATAGACTTTGAATTCACTCAATAAAGGTAGTCTATCACAAGAAGCCACTATTTCACACATTCTTTTCACAAGGACCCTTCAACAGAGAACCCTCAACTTGGAGTTCAACCTGAAGCTTGAATCACTGGGGGAAATGAGCACATTTTAAACTGAAAACAATGAGTGACGATGTGAAGGATTACCACTTGAAGAACAAAAAGAGTATGAGGAGCTGGGCTTGTTTTTTTCACATGGCACTGATGAAAATACTTACACAAGACTGCTGCGCAGAATAGAACAGAAACAGCCTGACAGCCACTTCATTCTTTCAATCACAGAGTTGAACAGCATGAATAGAAACAAATTAGTCTCAATGACTCCTATTCAAGACCCTTGAACAGTTTAAACTGTCTGTTTCCCTCTCATCCTAATGAGGATATCATTAAGGCTGACCTCAGTCTGTTTGACCTGGTAAAGAGCTCACCATGGTTACGGAACACACACAAATAAAGAGAGCTCTTTGAGATCACAGTGACCACCACTGGGTTGAAAAGTTCACCTGCACACATTTCTTAAATTTGTGGGGATGTTTTGGCTTGTATGTCTGCTTAGGCTTAGGCTTCCTGTCAGTGACGATAACCAAGGCCCTGGTGTTTCGAAAGACCAATTTCCAGCAGACCACGGGACTCCTCAACACTGCTCAAGTGTCTTTTAACAAAATACTGTGTCCCTAAACAAACTGCAGTGTTGCTGTTGTTTTGTCCTCTATAAGTGGGCAGAGGAAAAGAAGGTTGTAGAGATATTATAAAACTTTATTGATCCTTGAAGTGGTCTTAGTGTGTTGCAACAAATTGTAATAGCACATGACACAAAAGTAAGGTGTTGATGACTAAACAGCAAGTTACCATCGTGGCACTACTTTAGTTTAGTTGGGTATTTACTGACGCTGTCACAGCGGAGTCCATTTGAATGCATTTGAATGTTACTTAACACCTCATGTTGAGCTATTTCAGGTGTATGGAAAGCAACAGAGTGCTTTCTGTTACTGAACTTGAAATATGGGTTTGTTACAGTATGTTCCCCCGTTTAAGGTCCAGGGCGATGGAGGGAGTAACGATAAAATTTACCCAGGAAGAGAGAGACGGGCAACGGATGGGTGTAAACAAAATGATACAATTTATTAACAAATGAAAAATGTACAAAAACCAACTTAAATCTTTCTATAAACAAAAAGCCCAACTTAAAGCTACAGCTCAACTTCTAAAGGTAAGGATATGCATTTATGATTGTGCTGCTATCGCTGTGCTGTGTTTATTGTATTTTTATGACCTGAGTATTGCACAGCGGTTCGATTTGTGTCTGTGTAAAGAGTTGTGATTTTGCCTATAGTAAGACAAGGTGCTCTACAGATGTTGTACCTGTTGGTTTAAAAAGCTAAAAGCTGTTACCAGCTTGCACATGCACTGCATGCCTATTTCCTGTAGTAAAGGCTGTGTGTGTGGGTGTGTGCCAGTGCGCCCCGAGTGTGTGCGTGTGGGCCATGTAATATTCCTAGCACACTTTTACACGTTGCACTAAATTACTTTTTTTCTGGTAAAGCATGATGAGTAAGGGCACACAAAGAGTAGCCTACTGGCTGCCAGTTTAGTTCCATGGTGGAGAGGAGGTCGTGTTGCTCTGGCTCTATCTATTTCGGCGTGGAGAGGTGGTCGTGTTGCTCTGGCTCTATCTATCTGGCGTGGAGAGGAGTTTGTGTTGCTCTGGCTCTATCTATCTGGCGTGGAGAGGAGGTTGGTGTTGCTCTGGCTCCATCTGGTTAGCGTGGAGAGGAGGTTGTGTTGCTCTGGCTCTATCTGTTTTTCCTTATCCGATGAGAGGGTCGTACTGTAAAGGACAGAGGGTGTCGTATCCTGTACAGATTTTAAAGCACCCTGAGGCTAATTTGTGATTTGTAATTTTGGGCTATACAAATAAAATTGACTTGACTTGACTAGCTGATCATGTTTTCTCATCTCTACTTTAGTTAATCTTCCTCGTTAGATTTGTTTTGTTTGTTGTGTATCTAATGTGTAAAGTTACATTTTGGCTGCGGGTGGTTTCATAAAGTCCTAAAAATGGATAGGGTTATTCCTCTGAGGTGTACTAATGTGCTCACTAAATTTCATGCCAGGCTGCCTGATATTTTTGGTGTTCAAATGGAAATCTTGGCCTGATGATGGTGTTGAAGGAATGGCTAGAAGGTCAAAAACATTAGGATTCATCTAGGGACCATTAATATACACAGCAAATTTATTGGCCAGCTGGCAATTACTTGTCAATATATCTCGCTCTGGACCGGAAAGTTGGAAGGAGGGACAGGCCAGCTGACGTTACCAACCATTGTTGGGCCCCATTGCTAGTGGAGCAAAAAAAAAAATCATATTTCTAATACAGCACATGTGAGGTATTAAAGGTAACACAGCCAACTATGACAAAACCAGAACACATTAGTCAAAAATAGAAGAGTGAAAGATGGAATAAAGCAGGGTGTTGAAGAAAAAGTGGTACACACTTCAGAGTGAAGCTACATGACTGCACAGGTGTTGAGCTAAACCCTTATGGAGAGAAGCACTAGACAGGCATAAATGCTTAAACATACTTACAGTCAGTCAAGTTGCAAATTATATAGTTTAGCAAAACTTCTATTACCTGAGAAGTGTCGAAACCTCTCAACGATTGCCAGCTGCTTCGAGGCACTGCCAAAGCAAATCAGCACAACGAAACTTTAAGGATGACGAAAGAAACCGCAGAACGCTCTTAAAAGAAACAGCCACATTTGACACCTCACCTTTCCACACATCCCTTTTTGACACAAATTATTTACAATCCCATTCAAAAAGTCATTAGAATTCAGTTGAACTATAAATTGTCTATCTAGTCTGCCATCATTTGAATGACGTACTACGTAGCCAATGTAAATCTCCAAACTCTGGCCAGTAGTCTGAGATTGTAGCCAAAAACAACAGTTAGGAAAAACCAGCGGAGTGAAAGAATGTGTTGTGAAACCTCAAAAAGACTGTGGCCTTGTTACTGCTGCCAGGTGAAAGCCTTTCAGCTTCAACCTTGGCCTCCTTTTTTCTTACCTCAACTTAACGGATCTGTAGTCCAATAATCATTCAAACACCTTTGTCCAATTTTCAAAATGTGCAACAAGGCTGAATTTTTAGTCTGTTTGTTTAACCGACTTTTTGAAGATATTTGGTTTTCCAACAACAATGGTACGCTCTTTCTGTGGAGGACAAAACAGCAATACAAAAGCATTTTCAGACAC
Organism: Hozukius guyotensis; assembly: GCA_916700995.1. Taxonomy (NCBI): domain Eukaryota; kingdom Metazoa; phylum Chordata; class Actinopteri; order Perciformes; family Sebastidae; genus Hozukius; species Hozukius guyotensis. Next base: position 47,928 of record CAKALU010071123.1, read on the forward strand.
CAATGTACCAGTCAAACACCCTAACCATCTAAATCTGATCTGATCTGAGGTACAGTGCCAACAGCTCATAGCTCATCAACAGTTTTCTCAGTCCTCACGGGGAAAAGACAAAACTACTTTGATAGTTAGCTACCACTTGGTACAGTTATTTTACACTGTTAATATGATGCCTCTTTTCATTTATCGTAGCATGTGTGCTAGCATATATTGATGGTTACTGCAAATGTTGAAACAAGAGTAGGCCTGTAAAGCTTCAATAATCAATGTCTGGCCAATGTCTGGTCAGAAAATCACAAAACAAGCTGACAGAAACACAGCCAAATCATTGCCAACCGTCTCGTAAAATAAGGAATCATCCCGTAATTGGAAACTAAAAGATGTGTTCCTATCTGCTGATAGATAGATAAAGATAGAACTGATAAGGGACACACTTTGTTTCGTATTTTTGAGAATCAACTCAGTGCAAATCTATGGGAGAGACATCTTACAGTTCCCGTTTCTTACTTCTATTTCAGGACATTGTTAACATGTTAGCAAACACATTGGCATTCACTTGGAATTGTGTTTGTGGACACATGATGAAGCTCAGTCCGATATCATTTTTAGCTCTGTTTTTGTCTCAACCAACTTCTGAGAAGCTAGCTATTTAGCTGCTAGGTGTCTGATTTTCTTCACTAGCCAGTCGCTAACAGTGTCTGTCTGCCTTTTGGTGCAGTGTAGGTAGTGTAGAGTGGGTTTGGCCTATACAGTATGATATACTGTTGATGCTCTCTACAGCAGTTGATAATAATTATTTGATTCAATGTTAATGTCAGATTAACACAGGTTTAATGTGCCAGTATTGTGCCTCTCACTCAGCTCACTGCATACCAAAGCATTAGCATGGATCCTCCTCTCTTTTTACTTTCCTCCATTCTACCGCTTACGTATTGTTAACACATGCACACTCACACACAAACACTCACACATGCACACGAGTATAAACACAAAAATGTATTTGCACATGTAGGTCTACAAACACACATACACAGCCAAACAATTCTGGCCAGTAGACTTCCTGCTCTGATTGTAATCAGTTTGAACAGAGCATCTAACAAAAGAGCTATCAGCCCAGACCGCCACTGCCAGTTCATTAAGTTAACACTTATGGGAAATGAATAAAGCAGCTGGGCTGAAACAATAAGCCATCACACACTGCAGGAGCAAGTCCATTAACAACAGCTACCTGGAAATGAACTAACCAGCTATAGAAGGACTTACCCTCTGTTTCAAGGCACAGCTGAGTGGTGATTGAGGTGTACTGAAATACCTCAAGAATACATGTTTCACAAGGAGCTGGTGGTTAGACTGGCAACAGGCAGCCATGATGCCATTTTCATCAGGTGCAAGTCCATTTTTAGCACTTTTTTGGGCCAAACAAACCCTTCCCCCCACCCATCCATGAAGAGCAACTTAAGATTCAGAACCCTACAGGGCAGCCATTGAATCTACTATTCGTTATGGCATCACAACATGGTTTGGTCACCTGTCTGTTAAACTCAAATCACAACTGCAAAACCTGATCAGAAGTGCTGGAAAAATAATTGCTGTGCTGCCTCCGTCTTCTCTCCATATTTGAGGACACGGTGATGAAGCCTTAAAAGCCTTAAAATCACCTGTGACCTAAACCACATCCTTCACAAAGAATATGAGTTGATGCCTTCAGGTACAGGTTACCAAACATAAGGTTGAACAGGAATAAAGTGTCCTTTGTTCCATCATCAATCAAACTACTGAACAGTAAGAGATGAAGTGCGTGCGTGCGTATGTGCGTGCATATGTGCGTGCGTGCATATAGGTGTACATATAGGTGTACGAGTTAGTAACGTTACCTGTTAGCAGCCGGTGGGCAGCACAGTCCTGCTTGGTTAAATAACGGAGCTACTAACCTTAACGGAGGTGCCATTGAGTTACAGTTATGAGGCGTTCAAGCTCTGCTCAGTAAAAATAACTTCTGGGCGAAGGTGAATTACAACGTTATCAAGATGTGTTCAAATGTAATCTCGTAAAAGTTTTTGGCAAGAAACTTGAATAAATCCAGTCGTTTGTAGGAAATGTTTTCACAGCAATATAGAATAGATATTAGAGAGGGAATTATGAACTGTTTAACTTCCTAACAGCTTGCCAAGAATTTCTTTAATAAAAGCAAATATTTAAATAATCATAATCATTTGAATTGTGTGTTTTTATGCAAATAACCGTACAGTACAGTACTGCGTACAGTACCCTCCATCCCCTGAAAAATAGGGCTCCCCCGGAAGCTACGGTAATTCGAACACTGTAATTTACCATGCATGTTTTTTATGTAAACTATATCGAACATTGAAAGAAAATGTTTTTCCTTCATTTAGTGCATAGATTTCAAAAGTGGCAGATAAAACTTCTGAGTGGCAGACAAAAGAAATGTTTGTGCACGGGCATTGCACACTTGACTGTGATCTGTGTTGCATTGAAAGAGGTCATGGAATCATGAAATTAAAAAAAGAATTTCCTCTAGGGAGCATCAGCCCATTAAATCACACACTATGTTGTGTGCAGGGGAAAGTTTTGGTACAAGCATGGCGCAGTTGTCCTGTTACATAATCACACGCGCTGTGAGATGCATCTTCATCATGTGCATAGTAGTGTTTGGAGGGATTATCTACAATGTTATTGAGGCATGTCCTCACTGTGTACTAATGTTTTGCACTCCTCATCCAGCTGCAGGAAGACGTCATACCATGTGATCTTCTTCAGGAAATGTTTACAGAAGACTGTAAGTGCTCTGACATCTACAACATCCAAGATTTTGTGAAACGCTGCTCTGGGTCAACAGCAAGCAGCGGCACTTACTGTACACCAAAATAAACATAAGCATCTCATCCAAGACATCAACACCGAACAACTGCTGGCATGCCTCAGCTATTTCATGCAAGACGGCATCAACTTCTGTTGGAGGTTTGTGCTCTACTGAGAAACTTATAGTCTCCATAATAGTGATGTTGAATCCTGAAACAAAGTCCTTTTTTATGTGCCCTGGGGAGGCAGGTACTGTATCTCAGCTGTCTACTCACTGCTCCCAAAAGAGATGATTTCTGTCTATTTCCTTACTATGTATACTCAGTATATACAGTTAGGAATCCAAGCGTCATAGTGTCTCTTGGCAGAAACGTATAAGTGCAAATATCTGAACAATTTTTGTCTATTTTCTGTTCCCCTGAACAAGCTTATATTTGGCCTGTCTTCAACGATTTAAAAACATAATTTTTCATTTCATAGTGTGTTTAAATGCCCATAAATGTATGTTTTTATGAAGTTTGTATTAAATGAAAAGCCTTCTCTTACATATGAGTAAGATGACCTGGCCCTGAGCAACACTTTGCTTCTGTTATTTTTCAGCACCAAACATCACAGATGCAAACAGTTGCGCGGAATGTGCCGATCCAGGATGCTACAATGGAGCCAGGTGTCTGCAAGGTGTGGGCACATCAGTCTCCGATCTCCTGTTGCTGGGCCAGACTGAGTCCTATTTCATCCATTCCGCTTTACTGCGATCGGACATCAGCCAGGAGCAGGCTGGGTAGTGGAACAGCCCTCGGTCCAAGCAGGGCCAGCCTAGCTCTTATCCCAGCTCTCTTCCTGGGGCGGTCGGACCGCACTCGGTGGTGCTTGTTCCGTCTGGTCTGGCTCGGTGGTCGGAAGATGCTGGGCAGTGATTGTCTCAAGTTCCACTGTACTATATCCCAGTGGTTCTCAAACGTTTTACACCACGTACCACCTCAACAAATATTTGACTCTCCAAGTACCACCATTATGACCAGGGGTGGGCAATTATTTCTCCTGGGGGCCCACATGAGAAACCCAGATTGTTGCCGGGGGCCAAACAAATTCTTTCAGACGTAACCTCTATTTTATCACTAGATTAATTTATAGAAAACATACTGCACACTTATTTTTCAGCATTTATTATACTGAAAATCACTCCAAACAGCATATTATTAAGAAAATTACATTATATGCAGGAGTTTTTGAACCGTACAGGACTGACTGTTTTGGGTAGTAATGGTTCTTATATTGATGTGAAAACATCTCTTTCAAACAACTGGATTTATTCAAGTTTCTCGCCAAAAACTACATTTTACAGGATTACATTTGAACACATCATGATAACGTTGTAATTTACCCTCGCCCAATAGTAATTTTTCCTGAGCCGACTTTGAACGCCTCATAACAATAACTCGATGGCACCTCCGATAACGTTCGTATCTCCGGTATTTAGCCAATCAGACTGTGCTGCCCACCGGCTGCTAACAGGTAACGTTACTAACTCTCCTCCTGCTGATTTCAACACAGATTTGTTGTTCACAGTGTTGCTTTATTAGGGAAAAATAGGGTGCGTCCCCTCAGGTTTAGTAGCGCTACGCTGTTGAGCACTTTTTTTTCTCTTCACAATGTCTCCGGTCCCAAACAAACTGAAACATGATACAGCGTGCAGCGCGATACATGCGTCATTGTGCATGCATAACTGTGGGAAAACATCAATACAGAGCAATCAATAGTCAGAAATTCCTCCCGCGTACCACTAGAGAGAGCACGCGTACCACCAGTGGTACGTTTACCATAGTTTGAGAACCACTGCTATATCCAATCCCTGCCATTCCTTCTCCGATGTTGATTAGTGTATTTCTGTCATAGGCCATACGTGCTCCAATAACAAAGGTGAAAAGGCAACAAATGAAAACAAGTTCATGGTAGCTACTGCCCGCTGCATCTGCATGCGCCGCCTTCATCAGCATGGTAACGTTGTGTTGTACTGAAACTACATTAAAATCTCAAAATGAACTTGAATTGATTTATTATGTCACAGTGACACATAAAGCGACTTTTATGGGCAGTTTAAACAAGTTCAGTCAAATCAAATCTCTGCAGTGATTTATGGCCCCACACTGAACAGGGCAGCCTCAGGAAGAGCCCCTAACTGAGAGAGCAAACATGCTGTAAAACTCAATCTGACCACACACACACACACACACACACACACTCCAGGGTACTCCAGAGCTCCTGCATCTGCTGAGCAGACTGGAGGACAGGACAGACAGAGAGCGGAGCCTCACAGAGTAAATGTGTCTGAATTTAAAAGACAGTCAAATGTGCAGCAGTGGAAACCAACTTATTCTCACTTCTAGAGGCTACTTTGTCTGAGCTTCAGTTTACATTTTTTAACATGAGGAGGTATTGCCATCTATTATCACAGAGAACAACTAAACTCTTTTAGCCATGCTTGTGGCACGGATCCAGTTGATCAGTCTCACGGCCTGTTGGTCCAACACTTTGGTCTAGTGGGAAATATCTTAACAACTATAAGATGGATTCCCATGAAATTTGGTGCAGATACTCAGCATCCTCAGAGGATGAATCCAAATGAATTTGACGATTATCAGATTTTTTTATCCAGCACTTGTGGCATGGTATTTGCAATAAGTTTTATTCAAAATTTGAACTATTAACATTGGAATAGGGGAAAACTAGAATTACCAGAATTGCCAACCAGTCAAGTTGCAGTTTACATCCATGTCTGTTCAATCACTTCATCATTGAAATTGCCATAATTGGCATATGAATTCTTGAGTTATGGCCAAAAACGTGTTTTGCAAGGTCACAGTGACCTTGACCTTTGACCTCCAAATTCTAATCAGTTCATCCTTGAGTCCAAGTGGATGTTTGTACCACATGTATTACAATTTCCTCCAGGCGTTCCTGAGATATTACTTTCATGAGAATGGGATGGACATAAAGTCAAAGTGACCTTCGACAACCAAATTCTAATCAGTTCATTCTTGAGTCCAGGTGGACGTTTGTGCCAAATTTGAAGAAATTCCCTCAAGGTGTTCCTCAGATATCGGACTCACGAGAATGGTACTGACGGACAACGTGAAAACATAATGCCTCCGGCCACGGCTGTCGCCGGCGTGGAGGCTTAAAAATGACTGCCCTAATCTGTAAGTATGTCAACATGTTAATATTAATATTACATTACATAAGCATGTTAGATTTCTTCAAATGGCCTCTGTACAGAAAAAAAACTTTTCAGTAACAACCTACACTCTATCACCACCTAAAGCCAAACATTACACTTCTGCCTCACTGGAGGTAAGGACATACAGTTCACCATGCGTACCCACAGTATGCTGATAGTTTATGGAAGAACCATTAATTGCTTGATTTCACATCTGTCGAGTACCAAGAGAACACAAATACATTGGCAGACAGAGAAAGGCCTAGTCATTCTCAACCTAGTCAATAAGTTGAGTACATGTGGAGTCACGCTGTTAACTAACTAAACAGTGGTCAAGTAAGCTGTCATGTGCTAGTAACATTAGCTACATGACAGAGTAAAACCAACACAAATAGCTCCAAGGTGTGAACCTGGTAACAGTGGTAACTAGAATGGCACTCAGAGAGCGCAGACCTCGGCCAAGGTGTGACTTTAAAAACAGTTCACAGCTCACAGCTGGTGGTCACGTGAGGTGGTCGGCTTATTATTAACACGGTGTGTTTCCGTGTAACGTATCGGCGGATGCCTCTCTCATTCAGCAGCCTTGTTATGTCTGTATAACGTTACACTACGTTGTCTCTCATCCCGTCATCTACCGCTATTTTCTTTCTCACCGCGGACGGACAGCAGCTCCCGCACACACATCCACACACGTATCTCTCTGCTCTCAGAAGGAGGAGGAAGGCGTGGTCATGCGTCATCAACGCGTCATCAGCTACACTGCGCATGTGTTATACCATGTGGTCTTAATGCTCAGGCTGATCGCAATTCTTATTCCTGAATGCGGATCATGACCAAAATCTAATGGATTGTGCCAAACCCCACCCTCCAAAAAATGTCATTCAAATCCATCACAAACTTTTGGAATAATCCTGCTGACAAACAAACACACCAACTCCGGTGAAAACAATACCTCCTTCCAGGCCTTTGGCCTTGGCAGAGGTAAAAACTGGATATCCCCATTCTATCAGTTAATAATTACACCACTGCTAGTTTTGGTAACAGTGGCTCTCTTATTCATACATGTGCAAAACTGGAATGACCAGGCCACAGCATTCTAAATTACAGGTTGAAAGTAAAAATGAAAGAGAATAAAAATGCAGCTAAACGTTTGAGCCAAACACTTTCTTATGAAATTTGGGGTGTTCCAATCTTCAATCATCAATGATCCCATATACACAGATCCATATTTGAGCACATAATAAAAAGAAGAGAAGAAGAAGAAGAAGAAGAAGAATGTGCTTACAGTTTTGCTGACGTAACCAGTGGAGATATTCCTGCACTGTTTGTCTTCAGAGTGGCAGCATCCTCCACATCTGTAGACGGACACACAGGGTGGTTTATAGAAGATGTTGGTAGGAGCCCCGAACTCCCTGCCCACGTCGACACACACTTCCCTGGGCATGCACTGAGTCTTCCTCCACTCTGACTCTATACCTGCATACACACAGAAAATCAGACCACCACCATGGCCATGCAACAGGTGTTTTTTTTCTCAGCTGCTGTACACATGGATGGCAAATGCACAAAGGCAAAAAGACACACGTATATCACATATCATAACATGTGGTCTCTAAATTTGTATATTGAAATGTTGCCAAGTCAGAACTGTGGTCAACAGGGATTTCACATGTTTAACCTCAGGTCTGCGGTCATTACCAAACTGTCAGTACATCAAGGTGGAGCCAATGTGATCGGTCACGGCTGATGTTAGTATAGTTTGGTAAATGGATTCTTCCTATTATAACATGTTTCCATGTAATCCCTGCATGTGGAGGCAGAAAAATACCCTCCCAGCAAACTGTGAATAGAAAATATGACTACACTTTGTGGAGAGCAAAACAGAGCTAACAAGAATTGGGCCTAGAGTCACATTTTGCCACTTATAACCAGCAATGTTGTTAGATGGACACCATCTCAATAATAGATGCTCTTTACTGCTATTATTGGGTCATCTCAGTTCTGACATTAATTCAGCAAATTGGTTATCAGTTGTTTATTACCTCCGCCAAGGCCGCAGGCCTAGGAAGGAGGTTATGTTTTCACCGGCGTTGGTTTGTTGGTTTGTCTGTTTGGAAGATTACTCCAAACGTCTGCGATGGCTTTGAATGAAACTTTATGGAGGGGTGGGGTGTGGCACAATGAACAATCCATTCAATTTTGGTGGCGATCCGGCTCATGATCCGGCTTCGGGAATTTTTTTTAATAACTCCGGTCAGCCTGTGCATTAACACCACAGGCTTTAGGACATGCGCAGTGTAACTGATGACGCGTTCATGACGCGTCACCCAGCCTCTTTCCTTCTGCCTGCAGAGAGAGAGAGACAGAGAGAGAGCGGGGGGGGGAACAACTGTAGAATCAGCGTTTTTTCATATTAAACTCAGTGAAATTACAGTTGAGTTGGACCAAAGCACACTTGGTGATTGTTGGAAAGAGTAACGACGACGGTTTAGGTGAGTTTTACTTTGAGTTTCTGTCCAGTTTGAATGAAGTGTTTTACGCTGCTCCGCTACCTACAGCTGATCTCAACATAAACAAGAATACAGGTGGATGATGGCGCAAGCTGCACGGAGAGGGGGAGGGGGGGGCAATCGTACTCGGGCAGCTTGGCGGAGGTCTGCGCTCTCCGAGTGCCATTCTAGTTAGGTAATTTTTTGCTTAATGCATTCATGTCATGGATGTCAGTTGCCAGTCAGGGACGTCTTCATGCGTGCAACTGGAGAAATCTGTTGACAAGATTTGACATGAGGATAAGCAAGCATAAGAGTAGTCTAAATTGGGATCAGAGCATGAGCTCCTTAAGGTCAAATCTGTAAAACCACAGGTGTAGCTGAATTACAACCATGACTTTTTTAACCTTCTTGAATCCATTTAGTTTATTTCCTGACATGAATGCACCTTTTCTTAGAAAATTGCAAATACGCCCACGACCTTTTTACATGCATTTAAAGGGGAACAATTTCCGCAATGCAAATAGGTAAATACTTTGTATACAGGCGATCACAATGATGCAAAATGGGCAATAGCTGCAGTTGTACAGTATCCTACTCAAACATTTGGTATTTGTTTGATATTAATGCTCTTGTTTTAGAAAATTCAGTGTGTTATTTCATGGTGAAACATGTTCCTTTTATTTCAAAACAGGAACAGATTATGTGAGTTAACTACGACCGCATTTTACAAATCAGTCCGACATCAAAATGGAAAGTAAAGCTCAAGTCCACCATCAAATTAAATACAGTCATTATAGCCTGCCTACTATGACGCTCTAACTGATGCAGACACAAACATTTTTGTCAGCAAACTTTAATATCTCAAAGGCCACTCTTTGTGAGTTAATTCTATGAAGAACCCTCAAAAGGACAAGAACAGCCCTTGAAGCAGCACTTTCCCTGCTGTGATGACCAAGTCTGGAAAAAAAATATCAAAACAAAGTGAAAACATACTTTTCAGGAGATCCAAGTTGAGGTAGGCAGCAGCGAATGTTGGCTCTTCTGTATCAGCCAGCAGCCTCTGCCGCCGAAGCTGGAGCTTAGAGGCTGAAGAGGCAGCAGAGAGTTTGGATCTGCACTTCAGAGCGGCCCAGTACGACGGATAGATAAGACTCATCAGTTCATCGACGTTGGAGGCTGAACGCAACTTCTGCTCCATGTCTGGCTTTGGTGAAGAGTCCTGAAAGAGACAAGAGACACCTTCACTGAGAACACTGGTTACTATTAATCATTACTACTGACTGACCAAGAAACACACTCTGTTGTACCTGAGGAACACATCACAAAGTCGTCATTTTACAAGTCACATGTAAGCCACAAGTCTCATGTTCCAAGTCCAGTCTGGAGTTAAGACCAACAAGTACCGGATCAAGTCTAGATGAAGACCAAAAAGTCCAGCGTTAAGTCTGGAGTTAAGACCAACAAATCTGGAATCAAGTCTCGGCTGCGTGTCAGCTGCGTCTCTTCGAGAGATTCGAGGTCTCGCCTATTTTTGACGCGAGCCGCGCGGTTCACAGCAACAAGACAGTGAAAGTGATCTATTGACTGTATATTGACATCATACCAGCAACATTACTACAATTTCAATGTCTAGACATCTGTAGAATATGTTACAGAGATGAAAAAAGTAAAGACTTGTTTTTAAATCAACACTTCCTGCTTTCATTTCAAAATAATTGCCCTCAAGCGTTTTTTTCTGTGGACAGAATTCCTTCATTTGTTAACACACAGCTTTATTCTGAAATATGTGCCGGACAGTGTTGTAGAACATGCAGTGACTTAGAGAGCTCCATGAATGAATATAGTACGGGGTTTTAATTGTGGATTATTAGTATTATTTACAAATTTACAAACGTTTCTTAACCTTTCTCTGTCTAAAATAAATATAAATTATATTTATAATGAAATGAAATGGCCATTATGAAAGGCAAACTCTATGTAGAAAGAAAGGGCTGACAGCAGCAGCAGACATGCAGCTGAAACGCAGCTGGTGTGAACACCCGACGCGTCAATCACGCAGCCGCCACGCGACGCAGCCGCCACGTGACGCGCTCCTGACATTCCCAGTGTGGACGAAGCGCCAAAGCAACTGGACCAACCTAAGGATTATGTGATAGTAGATATGTGATGAAAGCGTGATTTCAAACGCTAAACTGCTATTACGATCTGTATAAGCAATGCTGTTAGTAACTGCAATACAACTCTGCAAGTGTAAAGGATACCTTATTACACCTGTTCAACAAGCATAAACACAATGAAACGGTTAAACATGAACGAAAGCAACGTTTCAATCTGCTCTGTCCGCTGTCTGTCACCCACCGCCGCCGTTTACACCAGCAGAGCCC
>CAKALU010071123.1:64989-84362 GCA_916700995.1 Hozukius guyotensis
CTGATGTCATTGCTGCGCTATGGAAACACAGCGGCACAGCCGGAGTCGTCACGATGCGCTAAAGACATGGAGACTGATGAAGCCTTAATGGCCCATCAGCGTCAACTCCCGGGCGCTCTGACGGTCCTAGCGTTAATTAAGTTGTCATTGTACTTTGGAGCTCCTCCTTGTGTTTCTTTTGTGCCTCCGTGAGCATGTGAAATTTCTCCTACCAAGTTGCTTGTAGTGTATCTTCAGTGTCAGCTGCTTCCTTAACAATCTCAGTCCTCTCTCTGGAGTGACCAACAGCTCCAACGTGGAATGAAATATCTAATGGAATGAGTGGTTGAGACGGATCAGACTCCACCCGCAAATCCATATCCAATAAAGAATAGGTGGTCCTTTTTTCGCCACCTGGCTGAATTTGGCAATGACTTCACTCCATTCCACTTCCAATGTCTAGGTCCTGTGAAAGTTTTATTAATAATATGAAAATAACTATAACTAGAATGGCACTCGGAGAGCGCATACTTCCGCCAAGGTGCGTGACTTTCAAAATAGATCACAGCTCACAGCTGGCGGTACCGTGAGGTGGTCGGCTTGTTATTAACACGGTGTGTTTCCGTGTAACGTATCGGCGGATGCCTCTCTCATTCAGCAGCCTTGTTGTGTCTGTATAACGTTACACTATGTTGTCTCTCATCCCGTCATCTACCGCTTTTTTTCTTTCTCACCGCGGACGGCCAGCAGCTCCCGCACACACATCCACACACGTATCTCTCTGCTCGAAGAAGGAAGGAGGCGGGGTCACGCATCATCAACGCGTCATCAGCTACACTGCGCATGTGTTATACCCTGTGGTTTTAATGATCAGGCTGATCGGAATCCTTAAAAACAAATCCGGAATCAGAATCATGATCCGCATCGCCACCATAATCTTATGGATTGTTCATTGTGCCACACCCCACCCCTCCAAAAAAATTCATTCAAATCCATAACGAACTTTTAGAGTAATCCTGCTAACAGACAGACAAACAAACAAACAAACCAACGCCGGTGAAAACATAATCTCCTTCCTAGGCCTTCGGCCTTGGCGGAGGTGATAATAAGTATAATTATTACATATTCCCATATTTACATATTTAGGCTACCAAATTGTCTTGGCAAAATTATTATTATTATTATTATTAAAACTAAGTCTAAAATAAACTCTTCATATATGTTTTGTCATACCTGGTGAGAGAAGAGGCAGGGCCTGCAAAGCATATTGGAGGCTCCACAACCAGGGGTGCTTGGACACTGGAGGACAGCCTCTAGCAGAAACTCCGCTGTGGGCACGAACGCCTGCAGTCCTCCTGCAGTCCTCCTGCACTCCAACAAGCTCTACCTACGGGCCCTTGCGTGACTCTCAGCTGCCTGGCTCTATCTCACAGCCGCTATAAGCAGCCTCCAGCCAGCCCCACTGTGTTCTGCTCCTCCGCCAGAGAACCAGAGGGAGGTTGGCGAGGTTGGTCCGCTCGCGGCCTCGTGGAGCTTCTAAACTCTGAAAGCCTTGGAGCAAATTTTCGATTTGCCATCAAACTTTTGCAAATTTTGCAAAAATCGACACAGTTGATTTATCGCCTTAAAAACTCCCAGAAGTGAATTTCTACTTATATATTTGTTATACTGAGGAGTGTGTGTGCGTGTGTGTGTTTGTGCGTGCATGTTGCAAAAGCATGTGAAGTCAGTAACCACAGTTTTTCTTTGCCAAACAAACCACTAGCTTGGTGGTCCCATCAAGAGTCAGTAGTTTGTGTTTTCCTTGCTTTTTCTGTGTGTGTGTTAGAGTTAAAAATTCATCACGGCTGTGTGTTTGTTTAACAATCGAGTGTTTGATAGTGTGTCTGCCCCGAGACACAAACACACACACCGACACAGTTTACACCGGGACTGCCAATGTGTAACCGCAGCATGCTATCTCAAACAACAACAACCGCTGATGTCATTCACTGCTGCATGAAATGTTTACGGCTCGAAACAGCTTCAGACTTTAAATGTCTTACGACAAGTAAACACTTAGTGACTCACATGAACACAAGCGATCAGTCAGAAGTGATCACGGGACCTGGAAATAGCTCTCCCCTCTTCCGTCTCATCTCTCACATAACAAGAAAGTTAGTGGCTGGATTTCTAGGAAGTTTGTGTGGATGAGCACGGTCCCCAGTGGATGAGACAGGATGTTTCCTACAGTACTACCATCAGGCCAAAATGTCATCTAATATATCACAAAGATTAGGGTTGCTAATTTAAAAAAATAAAAATGTAACCGATAACCGACCCTCGTTAACCGATTATTAACCGTTAACTGACAAGATTTGTGCCTCACAGTGCTCCAGCTGCAGTGTATGAACACAACAGACAACTGAGTCCCCAGTTCACCCGTCCGGCTTAGGGTTAACTTAGCAGCCACGCTGCTGCGTGTAGTATCGCAGACATGCAGCCACTTTCCCAGTAAAAGTCTCCACCGCACATTTAGTTTAGTTTAGCAGGTGGTCAGCTGTGTGTCTGCCTGGCATAACAATAGCGAGTGTCCGACAAACAGTGTGTGTGTGTGTTTGTGCTACGTTAGCAGCCCTAGCGTCTGTCAGCGCGGCGTAACTTTAGCAAGTTTCCAAGTGTGTCCGCGTGTGTGTGGCGGTGTTGAATGTGGGGTTGTTGGTGGCGTTAGAATGTAGGTGTAGCAGTGTGTGTACAGTTTATTTGTCAGTGAATACATGCTACGAGGCTACAATTAATTAATTATTAATATTTCTTTTAACCGCTTAACTGATAGCTTTAATCGGTTAAAATGCTTAATGTCAATTAACGGTTAAATGGTTAATTATTAACAAAGATCAAAATCCAATGCGCAGATTGTCGCAATATTTGCTGAGAGTGAAAACGTCTTTTGCTTTTAATGATGCTGCAGACATTCATCTGGACTAAGACTGAACAAGTAACTTAAAGGGACTGTTTTGTAACTTTTTACACGTATAAATGTACCGGGTCGGGATCCCAAGCGCGCTCGCATATGCGCGCTCGCGTGTGGCCGTAGTCACTGCTCCGCTGCCTGCCTGCCTTCACTCACACAGCGCGCGCGTTCTCGCTGTCTCGCTCCACCTCTAGACGAGCATGCGCGCTCACTACACACTGCAAAAGACTTAGTATAGCTCTGAGAATATCTAGTGAATGTACAGTGGACGTTTGTGCAGAAATAACTGCTGCACCTCCTCCAGACCAACAGAGGTTTTCCGTGTCTTGTGAAGTGACGGGGCTCCGCAGAGAGAAACGTTATCAACCCCGACCGGGTGCCGGTGTCTCCCTGCGGACGCAGTCAGGAGGCGATAACGTTTCTCTTCCTGCTTCAGCCCCGGAGGGTGAGGCTGGAAAAGCCAGCATTGATTCATGGAGAGACCTTCGTCTGGTCAGCTAACATTACTGCCAAGCAGGTGAAATATAGAGTGATATTGTGGTTTTAGCTGACGTGTGTCGCCTCACTGTGTTGAGCGATGCTCGCTCATGTCTATTTAGAGCGAGCAAGCGCGAGCCCGACGCTGACTTTCATTGACTTAACGGCCACAGGTGCCGCTGTTAACAAGCAATTCTGAAAGTTACAAATAGTCCCTTTAACTGTGAGTATATTTTGGGGTTTTCCTGGTGTGCTAGGGCTGGACGATTAATCAAATGTTATTTTCAATTACGATTTTGGTTACGAAAACAAGAGAATCGGGATAAAACGAATATTGTGCCCCATTCTGTTTCGCAGTGATGCTCTTGTGTTATACTATAAATCAAGCGTACCCCTTTCCCAGGCAGAAGGTGGCCCGCGGCTCGGCCATGAGCTTTTGCACCGTTTTAACCAATTTGTTGCTGCATTAAAAAGGTTTACACTTGAATTGCAATGCCTGTTAATTTTTTTGCCTAGTTGGTGGTTTACGATTTATCATTTTAATAATAAACAATTAAATACATTTATATCTATGTATTTATTGGTCACAATTTGTTTAACAAAGTTAGAAAAGCAATGTTTAAGTCCAGCCTGATGTTGCCTCACACATAAAAGAATGATCACAGTCTCTTCCACACAGTGAGGCATACAGCGTATTAATTAAACACTGTTATCAGAGCGGTACTCGGTATCGGCTAAAACCCAAAGCCCAGGTATAGCTATCGGTATCGGGACTGAAAAAGTTGGATTGGTGCATCCCTACCAGGGGCTATGTCCTCTGTGGCAATGTCAGCAACCCACCCAGCAACCGGAGTCGTTTACCATGCTTTGTGAGTGTGACTTTTTTTTTTCATAGTTCAAGCCTCTTAATTTTGCTCTCAAAGTGCACCACATTGATGCATTTAACTTTAAAATGTACAAAATGTTCTTTCTTAACGCATGATGTCTCCCAAGTCAATGAATAATTGTTTTAAATAACCATGATCTCAATATTGACCAAAATAATCGTGATTAGGATTTTTGCCATGATTGAGCAGCCCTACTTGGCATTTCGTTTCACTTCATTCAGTGCTTGAAGTGGAAAAATAATAAGTGTCAGTACTCCCCTTATTCAGATGTTGGCGTGTGTATCAGCATCATTATTACATTCTGAATTCTTACAGTGAATAAAAATATTATAGATAGATACTGGGTTTCAGATTCCTCCCCAACGAAGTTTGAAGGTTTTTGACTTAAAACTAAGCAATTTCACATCATTTTGAACCATTATTATTACTATAGATAACGCCCAAAAAGCTTAAAGACAAAACTTGCTATAGTTAAATAATTATTTTATTAATTATATTATTACTTTTCATTTTCCTTTGGTTTGTTTTTCTTTGATACTACTCTCCAAATGCAATACTGTATATTTTATATGATCCGTTTCATATTTGTGTGTTCACACATGTGCCTGCACACACACACATGCAGGTTTAAGTAAAGAGGTATGGGCTTACAGTGCAGTGGATACCCACACACACACACACACACACACACACACACACACACACACACACATGTCATGGCAACGCTGTCAGTTTTAATTACAATTATAATTTGAACTGCCTATTGATTCAAAGCCATTTTCTTGTTGCAGAATCTGAGTGTTAAACCAGCTGTTCATATGCACTCTCACACACACACACACACACACACAGAGAGAGAGAAAGAGAGACATCTGCAACTCCTTACAGAAATAGAAAAAAATGTTTTATACTTTTTTAAATTTCTGTAATATGTCAGAGAGCAATGTGCAGTTTGATATGAGGGGTGGATTGTATTGAAATATAATAGTAATCAAATATATGTACTTTTTAAATAAAATATAATTTCATGGGAATTTAATACAATTTAACTTTTAATACAAAACTGTTACTCATCAATTAAAAGCATTTAGTTTTAAAATAAAGTATCACTGAATCATTTAAATTGACATATTGTGACTACAACTCTTTCTGTGGACACTTCAATTGGGAAGGGCTTTTAGTTTAGCGACTTGCAGTTCCATTCACCACCATTTTCATTTAAGAAGCATTTGGTTTTTCGATTAGAGAGCCGCATCTACCTGTCAGTCATACACCAGATCTCACTGATGGGCGTGGTTTCCTTTGCCTTTTTTCATAATTTCCTCGGTCCAGGAAAAATACATGCAGGTGTCATTAGTGCTTATCACGTTTCGATAAAAGATGATCAATAATGGTGACTACACACCTGTCATGTCTGATAATCAACGCCCCAATTGAAATTAGGGATGGGTCACGAATTTTTGACTTGTCATTAAATGATAAAACAAATCGAAAAAGGTTATTTCTTAACCTTCTGAGACCCAAAATAGACCTGTTTTGGTCTTTTTTAGGGGGGTACAGGGGTCTTAGCAGGAGATAGCAGTTCAGCAATAGATGTCACATAGAAGTGGTGTACATCATCTGAAAGCTGAGAACCTGAAGAATAATTTGAGATGCAGCTCAGCATTGTGTGTCAAGTTGTTCTAGTCATAAATCAGAAATAAACACAAATTATTGAATTTATTAAAATGAATTATAAAAGTGTATAAGGGTTTAGAACATTGTGATCAAAGTATATGATGGCCATCCTCATGCTCTATTATGTCTCGTAAGTTGTTGCAGCAATTTTTGGGTTGATACCAATTGTTACACAGATTTGGTGCTAAATTTAACCATTTTTTTAACCACACGAGAATTGATGAAAATTATCAATAATCCCTCCAAAATACCACATTAAGACACCAAGACCTTTGAGGAACACCACAGAAAAAGCCATGCTGTGATTTGGGATCAAAAACTTTTGACATTTTGAGATTTCTGCAGGAATTGTATTTTTCAGTGATTAAATGGCGAGCACTTCTGTTGTGTAAACTGCTCAGAAACCCCCTTATTGTCAATCTAGCTAGGAAGGCCATCCATCCTCTGAATGCTCTAGGGCTCTAGTTTGATCCATCCATCCTCTGAATGCTCTAGGTGTCTAGTTTGTGGCTGTAAAGTTTCATCAGGCTGTGATTATCCTAGATGTCACCAAGGGTCATTTTATACAGTGAGGTCAAATTTAAAAAAATGGTCTCACTACAATGAAATGGCTACTATTGAGACTAACATCATCACACATGAATACAGTTGGGCTCATTGGATCCACAAGAGTCTCAGCTTTACAGTGATTCCCAATTTATGTAATTCCAAGACTGTTTAGGGTCCCCAGTATGCAGAAATATTCAAATACACCATTTTAGAAATTAAAAAACTGTATGGCTTTTGCCCCAAACTGCATGTGATTATCATACAAAGTGGGCATATCTGTAAAGGGGAGTCTCGTGGGTTCCCATAGAACCTATTTTCTTCCACATATCTTGAGGTCAGAGGTCAAGGGACCCCTTTGAAAATGGCCATGCAAGTTTTCCCTCGCCAAAATTTAGCCCAACTTTGTAGCGTTATTTAGCCTCCTTCCAGACATGACAGTAGCATGACATGGTTGGTACCAATAGATTCCTTAGGTTTTCTAGTTTCATATGATACCTGGAGCTTCACTCTAAAAAAACTGAACCTGCTGGAGTCTCTGAAAGACAGTAAAGTCAGGGTCTCTTTGGGTTAATACGGTATATTTAGGCCTATACTGTATATACTATATATTCCTTTGTTTTTGCCGGCACCGGTAAAACGTGTGTGGCACATTCAGTTCTGCTTTTCCTGCATGAGGGCAGTACAACATTAGCTACAGCACTGTGACTTGGATGCTACTGGTGCTACAAACAACATGCTAAACCTAGTCTACCACAGCCGTCGAAAACAAACAACATGCAGTGACTAAGTACAGCTGGCGAAAAGTTCTGTGTGGAACAACTTCAACAAAATAAACAAAAATGAGGTACAGTGCAAACTCTGCCAGGCAAAGCCAGCATATCATAGGTCGACAACGACTATCCACGGTCATTCGAGAGCGAAACACCCAGCGGAAGGTGGGGACCTGGGCCCGTCGACAAATCAACAATCCATGACTAGCTTTGTCACCAAACGAAGCAAGTTTGATGCTAGCAGACGGCCCTCATCTCAAAGATGATTGCTTTTTTTCAGTTTAAACGTATCTGGAATGGGACTCTCAGCCGTGTTTTGCACATACTCTCCAACTTGCAATAAATGACGGATTCAAGCTTCAACCGCTGCCAGTCGCCTGGTTTCTCGTTTCCATCACAGCACAACACAAGCGTTGAAACAAAAGCAACAACTTCAGAGCTTGCCCGAGCACAAATTAGTGCAGTACTTCCGAACAAGGTGGAATTCTATTCACGACATGTTCCATCGACTACTTGAGCAAAAGTGGGCAATATCTGCAGTTTGGTCACCAAACTGTCAGATGCACAGACCCTCAAATTGACTGATTATAGCTGGATTGTTGTGGAGGAGCTCATACCTGTGCTTCACTCACTGAAATGTGCTACTACTGCGTTGTGTAGAGAATGTCCATATCCATGGTTTACCCGGTTACAGCAACTCTTCTGTCAAAACCCCTCAAAGAAACACAGGGAGAGTCATCCAAAGTGTCTCCATTCAAGCGCACCGTGTCCGTTTCACTGGAGCGGCGACTTGTACCTGCAGAAGTCAGCAGCGCTCACAAGGTTGCATACATCACATCCTTCCTGGATCCGAGACACAAACACCTGAGGTTCACAACTGATGAAATTAAACTGGCTGTTCACGCAAATGTATTCCATCTCCTCTGGAGCAGCTCAGACAGCGTGGAAGAAACAGTTGCAGTTGAATCAAACGAAACTAAGCTGTTGGCCAAAAAAAACACGAAAAGATGCTGTCTCCGCCATCGCAGCCCTGTTTGGTGAGGATTACAACGTGGACACAACGGACATAGCTAGTGAACTTAACCAGTACTGCCATTATAGGTGCCCCCAACCCTCCACATCGGGCATACTTGTGCGTGCCCGCAACATCTGTGCGTTCAGAGAGGGTTTTTTTCCACGGCAGGACTTATTGTAAAGAAGACTGCGCACCCGTCTTCATCCCGACCATGTGGACATGCTAATTTTTCTAAATAAAAACATGGAATAGGCGTAGGCTGGCCTGAACAGTCGCTCAGATTAGCCTTTATGAAGACGGACTTGTTAAAATGTTGATGTCAGCATTGCCGTCACTAAGGCTTGTGATGCTAAGAATTCAATTAACATGTTCAAAATCATAATCAGTTGGCTATCATTATGGCTTAATTGAGGACGAGGTCAGTATACTTTATCCCTGATGTTTAAATGTTTGTTGTGGTACTGAAACGATGAACTCGGCTCGCACTACATGAAAGAAATAAGTCCCAATTAATTTTCTTGGTTGTGCTGTTGGCATGTAGGATTTTGTTAGCATTTGTTAGGCCTGAAGAGTGAGGACCATGTTGAACCTAAATACACTAGGTAGTAGTATGACAGGCTGATTTATTATGTATTATTATTATTTAACATTTTATTATATTCTGTTGTAGATACAAGCTCATTCAGAAAAGCATTGTATTAGTAAACAAGGCAAAAAGGACCAAAGGTTTTGCCCTTTTGGAACTAATGGAATTATTCTATTGAGCACAATCTCTAGCTTGTTATTAGCTCACCTTCCACAAGTCCAGGGTGCCCAAAATTTTTGAAATTTTTGGGCCAGAACCCACCGGTTGAGAATAGCTGCACTAGAGCACATGCAACTGCTTTAACTCCATTAAACTGTAAGAGCGATGTCATCCACTGATGTTACGAAAATCATATTAACAGACAAAAAAAACGGGATTGAGTAAAGCCGTCCTCATTAGATCCTTGCAACAACAATATGTGAGTTTCATCCATCATGATTACAGACTGCCCGCTAGACTTTCCAAATGAAGGCAAGTAGCTAAAATGTTCGACTTAATTGTGAATCTCACCAGACAGTTATGTTATTGTGGTTGTAGTGGTGGTGGGTAGAGTCTTGCCTACATTTCGTCAGTGGCCAAGACATAGCCTACACAACAAATTGATGTCGTCATTTGTGCTTGTATCGAGAGGTCTTTTTTTCTGAAACAGCATGTATATAATAATGTGGACGACATGACAGGTGACATATAAAATAAAAAATTCAAAAATTAGATTTTATGACTACCTGTGAGGGTCACCATGAAAGAGTCTAGATAAAAATATATTTATTTAAATATATATATAACCTCAAGGTGAGGGATCCACAGTGCTGGCTAGTACGTCATGTCTTCAGTAGAACAAATTGCTAGGCTGCATGTTTTAGTAGAAATACTGTGTCTCGGCCTCTCACTTCATTATGCATTCTGTCCTCATTGACCCTCTTTCACCTTCAATTCACTGCCATTCACGCTCCCATTCAACCCCCTCCCATTCAGACCCACACAGCCTATAACAGTGTCAACTGGTGAGGTCTGCAGGTCAGTCTTTGGAGTGTCCAACACCAACAGGTTAACCCTTAGACGTCAAAACACTCTGAATGAGCTCTCATATACTTCTAGTTCAAAGAGCATCGTGAGTCACAAAAAGCCCTGCATTAAAACGGGTCGGCCAAAATGAGTCCCAGAGGACTGAATCAGACAGACGGTAGAAAAATCTGCATATAAATGGAACACATTTTGGCAAATTTGGTGCGTAGATGGAGGAGTAGGCTACAGCAAGGAATATATATTTCTACTTTCTATAAATAAAATGTCCAGATAGGTTTACTATAAATGAAACAGAACATTTCCCACTTTTTTTGTTTTTTTATTACAACACATTTTTCTGACAGAAGTGAGGTCAGAAGGGAGGTGAGGATAGAATATGAGAGATGGATACGGGAAAGAAAGAGAGAAAGGGAGGGAAAGGTACTATCAGGTTTCATTAACTTGGATTAGGTTTTATCAGTGTTTCAGTCCTGTGACGGATGTTAAGATGACAAAAAGAACATTTGTTTTGGGATTATCCAAAAGAAATGGACCAATCTAAAACTCGTCATCATGACGGAGACCTGGCTCATTTTGGATGCTCTGAGGACACTTTTATTCTGCCCTCTATACAGACAGCATTGTTAATGTGACAGTGGTATTACCTGAAAAAAGTGGACTCTTAAAGGTGCTAAATGTGAAATTCAGACAGAGCATATCTAGTGCCTCCACACGGCTCTCAACAGGGTGACGCCTGAGCCGGTGAACGGTGCTAACAGCGCTAACAGAGAAAACAATGGCAACAGTACTAATAGAGCTAACAGTTTTTGCCTGAGGGGGAACACTGCGTGCAATAAAAGGCACGCACTGCCAGTCCGGCTATGTAAACAAAGCATGGAGAAGCTGGGATTACAACACACACAGAGGGAGAGAGACTTCATTCTCTGCTCAGGTAGACATTACTCCTCCATATCTTTACATAGCATATAGTTGTTTGATGCTATATCAATGCTCTGGATATCAAATAGAAAGACATGGAAGAAGAGACAGGTCTGTCTAACACTGTCTAACATCAGTCCTAACATGCAAAAATGGAAGCACACAAATAAGCGAATAATGTCCAGGATGTCTTGAGGACTACGACAAATGAACAAATAGGACTGTGTTGGTATTCGTGACCTAACTACTCAGGAAATTCAACTTTTTGTGTGCAAAAATTCAGAGATACACTTTGAAGACAAGGTACTTTCCAGACATGATTACACAAGGCCCCGGCTTGCTGAGCAAAACGCGGAGGAGCGGCTTGTCACTGAAATTATCATCTGGTCCACCTTAAAAGCCAGCCCACATTAAGGACCTGGGCTGAAGTTGTCGCTTACTTTGGGGCTAACTCCCCTTCACTTTAATCAGCAGGTGGCTAGCCACGAGAGATGGAGCATTTATTCACCGAGAAATATCTAAAACTGTACACACACTGCACTGCTACATCCATGGCTATAACGTTACTGATAACGTCACACTCTGTCTCTCTTGACCACACACTCACTAAAGTTACGGGCCGCCGAGCTTGCAATGCACTGGCTGGCGAAAACCCGTCTTGTCACTCCAAAAAACACATTAACTTTATAATGAACAAACCTCTTTGCCCTCCAACCTCTAATGAAATTTGCTCTCCTTAATTTTGCTGGCCTCGGCTCAGCAGTAAATTGGGCACGGCCTATCAGACACTACGTTAGTGGCTACGTTATTACCAACGGTGCTGACACGTCAGTGGGCTGAACGGAGATGATATGCGGGTGGTGGTGGCGGCAGACTGCCAGTTGAATAAATGGCTATAAACTGCTTTTTTTCTGCTCTGGTGGTGCGTGCTGTGCACTACAATACATCACATCAATACAGCATCATAGAAAAAGGGAGCGTCTCTATTTATGACGGTATCATAGCATTGGGATTTCTACATACCCTGGTATACTGTAATACTGCCCAAGCCTAAGGCATACATTTTGACATTTGTGCACAATTTAAGAAAATCACACTGAAATGCCGAAACATTTTTTTTTAGAAATCTCAAAAGCGAGCAGCTGTTTTTAGTGGAAAAACTCTGTTTGCTGCCTGCCTGGCACCAAATGGCAGAAAGGCAAAATTAGAGATTGGAGAGCTGGTGAACCCAGCGCAGTATTTAGCAGCTAAAGATCCAGATATTTTCAGCATATTCTTGTCTAGAAAAGTGTAAGTCTTAAGTCTAGAAAGTGTAAACTCCAGTTGCACATTGGGAGCACAGCTTTTGCTATTTTTTTGTATTTCAATATGCTGTATATTTCTTTCTCTTTCATTCTTCTTATCTCATCAGAATTGCTCAAACCATTACCAAAGCCTTTACCTGCTATCCATGTCCATCTTTTTAAAAGGCTTTTTTTGAATAGCACCTGAAATTTTTATATTTTCTTTTAAACCAGCAACTATGAGGAGGACACTGTGTCTACTCCTCTTTGAATCTGAAGGAACATTGTACACGTTTTGGAGTGGTATTTAGAGCTGATGGAGTATATCTCGACACTTAGGCGGCGGAGCAATGAGACTGAGCTGGACGGTCCACAGAGAAATCCCAGAAAATTCCTTTGAAATGATTTATAATTACACATCACATTCTTCTGCACACTCCAGGGGGGGTTGTGAAATAGGGGCGAGAGATTAATTCAAGGGTGAAGCTGTTGGGTAGAGAATAAATAGAAACTGAGATGAGAGATTATGTGCTGACTGGGGCGGGATAAAGGCTAAAAAAAGAGCAAAAGCACATTGGTAATGCTCTATTCATCATTCATTCGTCATCTTCACCGCGACGAAGAGTGATGGAGCAACGTAAACCCACAGAGAGAGAGAGATATGCTGGCATTGTGACGGGTATTTCACCACATCCATCTGTCTACAGAGTTAAGGGTCATCTACAGATTTCATGAAGGTTGTAACTTTCTGGCGAGCTACAGTGCCCTGCTAGAAACCATCATCAATTTAAACTAGGGATCTACCAATACCACTTTTTTTCAGACCAAGTACAAGTACAAGTACTTACATTTGGGTACTTGCCGATACCGAGTACTGATACGAGTACTTCTCTGTGCCAAAAGACTCTCGCTAACAGCCAGCTGGAGGGTGTGAGCGACACACGGCAGGCTGGGGAGTAACAGATACGAGGCAGTGCGCTGCAACCGGCTCTAGGGCCGTGGCCAAAGTGCTCTCTGCGCCCTCTCTCCCACCCGGGGTGGGACGGGGCCCCCTGCTCCCAGTGCGGACTGTCCTTAGTGCGCCCCAACCACGTCGTGCCCCCAGGGCGGGCTCGGCCCACGTAAAAGGCGCCAGGGGTCTGCGGCGATGTCGGCAACCCACCCGACCCGTCTTGAAACACGGACCAAGGAGTCTAATGTACGAGTCAGAGGGTGCAAGCAAAACCCCGTGGCGCAATGAAAATGAGGGCTGGCGCGCGCCGGCTGAGGTGGGATCCCGGCCCCGCGGGGTCGGGCGCACCACCGGCCCGTCTCGCCCGCTCCGTCGGGGAGGTGGAGCGAGAGCGCCTGTGATAGGACCCGAAAGATGGTGACGAGAGATTAACGTCACGCTGCCGTAAAGTGGTATTGTGCCGTTGTATTCCCACCGGTTGATGAACCTGTGACAACACCGCTGGAACCGATTACATCGGACATTTTACATGAAAATATGACGTTCAATATGTGTAGCGCGCTTACTTTGATCTTTACCTTCGGGTGGCGGTGTGTCTGGCCTCCTCGTGGTGACTTCCTCATTAATGTTATGGTTCTCTCATAGCAATTTCAAAAAGGGGTTGTCCCCATTAGTCAATTAGACACACAAACATGGGAAAATAAGGTAGAGGTTGAAAAATGCCAAAGTTATCCTTTAAGCTCTAGATCATTAACTTTAAAGGAACAGTGAGTGGTAAAGCAAGAAAGAGAGAGCGACGGGAGCGAGTAATGTTATCGACTCCGGCCCGAGCAGGAAAAGTTAACAGCGTTTGGTTTGTCCGTTCTGGGTTACTGCAAAAACATGGCAGTGCAACATGGCGGACTCCGTGGAGAGGACCCGCTCCAAGCCCCCAGGAAGAGTGCCGGTCGTTGATCCCGGCGGTACTGCAACTTCCGTGTCCGTCACATGATGCCATCAGGCCCAAAAAGACTTTTTCCCATAGACTTACATTGGGAAAGAGACGTCTGTAACTCAGCGCATAACTTATTTTTAAGTAAATAAACTCCACAGTACGAACACTGTAATAGCCCTTATTTAAATCCTTAGGTTTTAAAGTGGTAAAATGCACTAAAAGCAGAATCCAGAGTTATTTCCCTTCCTCCGTTCATGTGAGTGAGACCCAGACCGAGGCTGGATTTAAGCCGTGACGACGGCGTGACGTTGGAAACCCCGTGACCGAGTCATGTGACCGAGCGGACGCTACTGCGCATGTTCCATGTGCCCAAGATCCGGGTACTTTTCCAAGCGGAAGTCGAGCCAATTTGTCTTCATGCGCTACCGAGCAACTTTCATAGGAGTTAACGGGGCCCCGCCTCCAACGCTGTATCCAGTTCTCTTAATACATCCATGACCCGCTCCCAGATATAAACGGCTCATTCCAAGGTAAAAAAACACAACGATTCTAATTTTCAGGTGATTATACACTACACCATTTCTGCCAATAGATTCACCTAATTATTACACATAGTTCTTAAAGATATTTAGCCTGCAATAAAATGCCTATGCAAACATCATGCTGCCATACATCACTTTTCAATTTCTGTGTTTAGTTGCATAATTAATCAAAAAAAGGAAAAGCTAAGGAAAAGGCTAGAGATGGCTTTGTCTTGAAACTGAGATAGTTTCTGTATTAAGCTGATGAAAACAGACTGAACCACACATATTAAGCATGAAGCAAGCAATTCATAAGTGTGGTGAGCAGGTTTAACAGTTGTTTGAAAGCCTCATTATCTCCAAAGTTGGTGTCAGTTGTTACTTAAATTCCTCACTGCAAGGGCTTTAAAGGTGGAAGACAGGAGCTGAGGAAAAAAAACCTCATCATCCCAATTAAGAGTCTACTGTGATCAAATGGCTGCATGTTACTGCTTAGCACTTATCCCCCCTCTCACACACACACACACACACACACACACACACACACACGCACACACACACTTGACCCCTGTCACCTGCCTTCATTGGCTCTTTTCTCTGGCTAATTTGAAAACACTCCTTCCTAATCCTCCCCCCTCCTTGGAAAAAAAATGTTCACCCCTCTCTCTCACTGTTTCCCTTCCTCTCTCATCCAGCCTTTCTATAGCAATTCAGTTCAATTCATATCTGCTGTGCTGGCATGACATTAAAGAAAAGTATGTTTCAATGGTGTATCAATCCAACTGTTATTATAAAACTTGACAGATGGATAATAACCATTTCATACAAGCCAGTAAATATCAGTGTCACCTCCTGTGTGTGTGAAACAATAAACGGCTAGTTTATAATGTGATACACAAAATCAGTGTTTGTGAATCTCTCTGTCCTTGACATCTCAGACCCAGAGGCTCAGCAGAAAAAAAGCTCAAGCTTAACCTTTGATATCCTGCACACCAGAACAGATGATCATAATTAGTGAGGAAAAAACACACTCAAAGAGATCTGGCTTTGGCTTCTCGTTCTGAGCGCTGACCGTTACTAACACACCTTTTGTTTCCGCTCGTCCAAAGCAACACCAGGGGGAATACAACTTGGAAAGTGAACTGAGGTTTTCTGGCCATGTTTGAACAGTTTAGTACCATTTGGTTGCTGTAAACTTCCTTTTACAGGGCATTTTGGGTTATTTATCTGCATTATCTGGGCTTACGCGCACATTTTGTAGGTAGGCTATACATGGGGAAGTAAAGTATATTTCTGGGGCTTTTATGGTCAAATTGGTTTATTTCTCCAGATTATAGTACATGGCACAGTGGTATGGGCACATTTCCGGGGGATAAGGGTCAGGGGTGTAACAGTACGTGTACAGCCGAAGCGAAAGCTCTACCGGAGAGGCCAGACACACCGCCACCCGACGGTGAAGATCACAGTAAGCGCGCTACACATATTGACCGTCATATTTTTTCTTGTAAAATGTCCGGTGTAATCGGTAACACCGGTGTTGTCACAGGTTTATCAACCGGTAGGAAATGTTCCTCACCGTCACATCCCTATTAGCCCCGTTAATCAAGCTCAACGGACAACGATTTGTGTCAAACTGGATGCCAACACTGTTCAGTTGAAGTTGGGTATATCTGTGGATACACTTCAAATATTTACACGACAGCAATAGAGTTGGGCCGGTGTAAAATTTTTCAAACCAGACCAGATCGGTATACCAACTTTTACCACTTGGTGTCGCACTTGACTTAGCAGCCGCTTGTCACAAAATGAGAATAGCTGCGCTGCCTTAACAGCCCACCTTAAGTTATCCTGGGCCGTTGTTGTTGCTAATTTCGGGGCTAAGCCCCTTCACATTAATCAGCGTCCATTTAATAGTTCCATTTTTGATGGTATCGGTCCTTCCTCTGTCCTCCATTAGTCAGTAACAGTCCTTCCTCCTGTCCTCTGCCGATGTCACTCATCAGGTAACATTAGGGCTGGTTGGGAGGGGCTGCTTCGTCTCAGTCAGCTGATCAGTTTACCAGTAAGATACATGACAAACTAACCTAAACAGTTAAACTGCACAGCCTACTGCCAGCTTTAGTCATTTAAAGTCATTCACAACTCAACTAAATAACTTATACGTGTTTACAGTTAGCTGTTAGCCACCGAGCTAACGCGCTCTGCTTGTGTAAACAGCGGCGGTGGATGAGAGACAGCGGACAGAGCAGATCGAAATGTTGCTTTCCTACATGTTTAACCGTTTCATCGTGTTTATGCTTGTTGAACAGGTGTAATAACGTATCTTGGCTTTACCCTTGCAAAGTTTTATTGCACTTACATAGTTGTCAACTCGTGTCCACCGCGGCTAACTGCGCTGTGTGTGTGTTGATGTGTGTGGAGCCCCAACCCAGAGCAGCAAGGCCTATTGAAGGAGGCTGGGACACGGGCGTATGGGTTATGGGGTATGGCATAGCATAACAGGAAGAGGCTGCAGCTGCCCGGAACCCGTATGTACGTAGTACCTATTATGCCCTGATATCGCGATTCAGTTTTTTGTCTCAACGATACATATCGTTACGTTTTTATATCGTGATATTTCATGGCACGATATTTCGTCACACCCCTACTATATTCCAATTTCTGCAAATAGATCCTCCTAAATGCTACACGCTGTTCCTTTAAGACTATGGTTTAAGTGGAGTGTGTTACGCCAGGGTGTTTTTAAATAGTATTCAAATGATTGTAATGTATGTTGTAGATGCCCTGACCCAAGTTGGATGGCTTTATTTTACTCATAAGGTGCACTATCAATTTACATCATTAGGATTTATGCCAACCTCAGCAGGTGGGTCAATATATGGTTATACTCTCCAATACACATTGGCTGTCCTTAGATTCACCTCCCCATTTAATAAAGGTATGAAACTATTGCTGACTTTTTTTAGTTCCAGAATCCCTAAAACAACAAGGCGAAATCAGGCTTGAATCAAACCCACAGTCCCTCCTTCACCCACACCTTGACTTTTCACTTCAACTCGCTGTGATGGACTACAGTCTTCATCTCAAGATAGATCCCTGGCAGCCCAATGAGCCCAAGTTGCACACCCCCCACTAAGTCTAATAGAAGAGTGAAATCAAGGTCAAGCATGAAATATCTCCATCAAGACTACATCACCAATACTGAAATAGTATTTCATCATAATTTTCCTCAGGGATTCAGCAGTTCATGTTTTATTTACTCCAATAGGAAAACTGACATGAGAATTATGATATTGAGTCTGCGGGTTCGAAACCCCTCTGAAGCCACATGATGGACCCTGCTGGTCCCCTCAAACCCCCTCTTTTGCTGACAGAATCAGGTGAAATATCAACGCACATGTTGGCTGCTGCTGGCTGCGCGCAGTGAGCGTCTAGACGCACAGAGAGAGAGAGAGGCAGCAGCAGCAGCAGCCAGGTTACCTTCTACAACATGTTAGTCTCCAACTCACCGGCTCGTCCATCTGCTCCTCCTGCTCGTAGTACTCATAATACTCGTGGCTGTGGCTGAAGTCGCTGGCGAGGTTGGTGTAGAGGAGGTATGCCAGTAACAGAGATATTCCCAGTAGGTGCATGTTTATAGAGCCGAGAAGTGTTTATGATCCGAGAACCATATAAAGGGACATTTAAATAACCCTCCACTGGTCTCTGTCTGCGCTCTCCTCTCCTCTCTCCTTCTACTGCTGGAAACTCTCTCTCTCTCTCTCTCTCTCTCTCTCTCTCTCTCTCTCTCTCTCTCTCTTTATTTCCGTTGTGTCTTTCTGTGGAGGTCCAGTACTTGTTCCACACAGACAGACTGCAGCATGTGTGTGAGCCCCGCCGGTCATATGGAGACAGCCCGGTGGGTCTGTCCCCTCAATAAAGGACCGTTACAGGAAAACGGACGATCTGCCTTCAAAATAAAAGCGTCGTTACGTAATGTCACTCCAAAAAAAAAAACTATTGAGCTATTTGGATACAATTTTTTTTTTATATATATATATATATATATATATAACTTGTATTTGTGTTCTACTTGTTAACAGTCATCAGATGTTTTTACAAGTAATGTTAGAGTCACAATATTGACTGAAACACTAGAAGTCAACATCTGCCCCAACATGCTGGAGCAATTGAAACAATACAAGTAATACCTTCCTATATATACCCAAGGACCACAATAAACTACCAAGAATAAAGATATATTTAAAGGGACTGTTTGTAAGAATCAGAAATTGCTTGTTAACAGCGACACCTGTGGCCGTTAAGTCAACGAAAGTCAGCGTCCTGTTGCTAGCGCTTGTGCTCGCTCTACATAGGCATGAACGAGCATCGCTCAAAACAGTGAGGCGATATTTCAGCTGCTTGGCAGTAATGTTAGCTGACCAGACGAAGGTCTCTCCATGAATCAATGCTGATCCTAGTGTTGGCTTTTCCTGCTTCAGCCTCCCGACTGCGGCCGGAAAAAAAAGGGTAGACACCGGCACCCGGTCGGAGACGATAACGTTTCTCGCTGCGGAGCCCCGTCACTTCACAAGACACGTGAAACCTCTGTTGGTCTGGAGGAGCTGCAGTATTTATTTCTGCACAAACGTCCACTGTACATTCACTAGATATTCTCAGAGCTAAACTAACTCTTCTGCAGTGTGGAGTGTGCGCGCATGCACATGAGGTGGAGCGAGCTGAGTGAAGGCAAGCAGGCAGAGGAGCAGAGGAGCAGAGTACAGCAGAGACTCCGGCCCTGGAGACCAAAGCTACGGTCTCCCCCGCGTCATCCGACCGCGGCCAACACTGTTTTGCAAGACGGGCT
>CAKALU010071152.1:0-55408 GCA_916700995.1 Hozukius guyotensis
GTTTATCAAGATTTTTTTCATGGGACTTTTGTTTTTATACTTCAAATGTAGCAAAGTAAAATAGCCTACTTAAGAAAGAAAGTATCCTACTACTAGTATGCTAAAAGTAATACTAGCCTACTGGCAATATTTTAAAATAAGCCTACTCAAAAAAGTACAAGTAGTAAATGTAATCCTATACTTTTTAAACCCCTATGTGAAGACCAAGCTCTTCTTCCTCACCTGTTATTCAAGTAGAAATCCATCACAGAAGCAGACAGCAACACAAAATCCTCCATCAACAGCTGCCTCAATAGAGAAGTGTCTTTATTGATCGTCCTTTGGTGTGAAATACAACTCCCTCTTTATTTATTCTTTATTTATACAACTTGACAAGGTAGATATATAGCATTGATCTCTCTCCCTCTCTCTCTGAAGCACATACAGCACAAAGAAAGTGTTGTGTGTTTTAAGTGTTGGAAGTTATTTTTGGAAAATGTTAGAAATCAAATCACTAACTGAAGTAGCTGGGACTAGGCAGGTTTTAAGGCTTTATCACAAAATGCCTCCTGGAAGGCCCCAAGCAGTAATGATGATATCTTCTTGATCCATCTGTGGATTTTTCCATCATAATGAAAGCAGACAGTCTAGCTGCTGCCGGTGCAGCGGATCCTCACCGACTCTTCCCCCTCCCCGAGGAGCTCAGACTGGCAGAGAGAGACTGTCCGCTTTCAAACCACTTCTTTAGATGTGTTACTACACACACGCTTTCATGTGATGTTTGACTTTCCACTGTTACTCCATTATTTAGGATTGTTGGCTAACCTACCCTATACTTAAATTTCCCTTTTTTTCCCCCCATCTACTGTACAGCCCTTCCACAGTCATATCTACTCTTGCTGTGATATATTGTTGTATGAGTTGAATACCTGTGGGTGGTGCTTATGTTTCTATGTGTTGTTCATGTTGGTTATGATCCCTCCAGCAAAAAACCCACATTTCAAAGAATGAAAATATCACAGTTATATAAGTAGTAGAGCAATTTACTGTCATCTCTGTTGTAGGAATCTGGTGACCCATCTCTGCTGCTGAGCTCCCCCATCCTCGGAGCCTCTGTGTTGGGTCAGTCGGCAGAAGAGCCTCCAGAGCACCAGGTCCAGCTCCTCCAGAAGCAACTGCAGCAGCAGGAAGAACAGGCATTGGCAGCTTCAGAGCAGGTACTGATGGTGATTATTGTTTCCTGTTGGAACCACATCTAGGACACATATTTTTTCTATTTTTTGTTGTTCTTGATGAAACTCCTAATGGCATACAGTGTTATTGAAGTGCAAAGCCTTGTATCAAAATTAAAAAATTAAGACTACAACACAAGTCACATGTCCTAAATAGACCACAAATATATCTGCATAGATCATAATGTACACCTAATATACATCAACGAAGAGAGCGGCTGCCACCTGGCAACGTTGTTTATTGTCCTAGACTAGAATAGATAATCAAACTTTGAAGCTGATGGTCACAGGCTGTTTCTCTTCATTGATCTGCCTGTTCCCTGCTGGTTCAGGCATGTCAGTAACTAATAAAATCAGCACCTGTATCCTTTCTGTGGTTGCCATGATGAAAAAGTGGAACCATCATAAACTCTGCCGTCAGCAGCAAAAAGTCTTGCACGTTCATTATTGAACAAAGGGAAATTTTGACTTGATGATGGCGCTAGATGAAAAGTCAGGGGATCACCAAAGTTCTTATTTTTGTACGAAATTTCATGGCAATCCATCAAACAGTTGTTGAAACATTTCACCAAAAACTACCAGAGTTAACCTGCTGGTGATGGTAGAGGAAAAGTCAGGGGATCGCCAAAGTCAGAGGTATTTATCCTCTGGGAATCATACATCTCTATACATAATTTCATGGCAATCCATCCAGTAGATGCTGAGATATTTCAGTCTGGACCAAAGTGGTGGACCAACCAACGACCATCAGACCTACATTGCCATCCGTAGAGCCAGACTCAATTTTAAATTGACTGAATTTTAGAGCACGTTTGTTTGATGAGCGCCTGATAACCAAAGGAACAATTATAACTTCGGTGGTATTAAGATGCACATCAAAATCCTTTAATTAAGATTACTGGAAAACTTTGTGATGCTTGACACAAAACATACCAAGCACATAATAGAGTGATGCGCTGTTTCCATTTTCAATCAGTGCTGTGTTAAATGGGATGTGGCGAGGCATTTTGGCTTATTAAATTCTCACCTCTTCCATTCTAAAAACACTACATAGACCTTTGAAAAGTTTCAACATCACATTAAATATGCCCGAGCCGTGGTTTTCAAGGCCTTTGAAGATTTGAAGCAAGTTTTAGAGTTTACAGCTTTCATTGACCAATCTCATCGACAGAAGTTGATCCATAAATGCTGATGTGTTGGATCGGCCTCTTCAGAAACGAAAGACTCTCTTTAAAGTCAGCGCCGTCTAAAGAGTGAAACTTTTGCCTGAGCAAACTCCAAATTTAGGAGCCACTGTGGAATTGAATTAGTAGGTTGCCTCTTAATGATGTGTGTGTGTGTGTTGGTCTCCAGGTCCATGTACTCCAGGAGCAGCTGTCAGTGGAGGTGTGTGCGCGGACTGAGACCCAGGCCAGAGTGCAGAGGCTGCTGCAGCAGAACACCGACCTGCTGCAGCACATTTCCCTGCTGGTTAAACAGATCCAGGAGCTGGAGCTCAAAGCTGCTGGCCACTTAACATCCAGTGAGTGGAAATCCCCCGCTGTATTTTTCATTCACAGTATATATTTTATTTTGTTTGTGTCTGGTTGCCTCCTCTATTTCTGTGTTTTATCCTCAACTAATTTCTGTCATAAAATCATCCTCTGCTCCCTTCCTCTCTTTTCCCCTTCCTGTCGTTAAGGCTCCTTTTCTCATCCACTTCTGGCACACAATTAATTATCCTGTGGCAGCCCTCTCAGAGGATTCAGTAATGCTCCCTGCTCTACCCTCCCTGCATTTAGCCAGTGGCAATATGCTACCGTGTAGTCATGAATTATCCAATCCTGTCAGCAGAGACCTCTCCATATAATCTCCTCGGTTTTGCTCAAACCTCTCCTCTCATGTCTTGTATCTCTGTATACATGTGATAACTAACAATTCTCCCTGTGCTTACACATCTTTTGATATTTTTTCTCTGTGTCCTCAGTGGGCTCCCAGGACAGTCTTCTGGAGATAACTTTCCGCGCCAAGCCCCCCAGCTCTTCTTCATCTACAGGCTATTTTGCAGCTCAATCGCAGGTCCAGATTAGCGACAATCCCTGGGTCTCCGCCCTCCCCGGGCCCTGCTCTCCAGGCACCATGGGCGCCGACGTCAGCCCCCTGGGGCTCAGCGGCAGCGGGGTTCGCCTCGAGTGTTTCCGCTTCTCGTCCCGCGGGCCGGCGGACAGCCAGGAGCAGGGCCACGACACGGGGGAGACTCCCAGCGATGAAAGCTCGCTGCTGGGGGAGCAGGTCCTGGGGGCCCTGGAGCTGCTCCGGTTCAGGGAGTCAGGGATCGGGTCCGAGTACGAATCGAACACAGATGAGAGCGACGACCGGGACAGCTGGGGGCACGGGGAGGGAGTGGTGGGGGCTGACGGTGCCGCTCGACTCTTAAACGTGCTGAACGCAGAGAGTCTTTCGGACAGCTTGGGGGATGAGATGGCTGTGTAGTGGTGCTCTTAAAGCTGCACAAGGCAACATTGCACTTATGCACCAAACCGATGGGAAACAGCTGAAATTCAGAATCTGAAGGACTTCATTACACAGAAATCATGTATCGTGACATCAGTAAACTGCAGCGCTCATGCAACACTGTTCTGTTTTGATTTCCTGTGCACTGAGAAAATATACCACTTGTATGAGCGGTGGGATATTAAGTATAATTAAACTGATTAATTTGATCCTAATGTCTAAGTTCACTCCATTGCAGCTCCAAAACAAAAACGGTGTACTTGTAGAGTTTGGCACAGTGCAGCTTCATTCAAACCTTGGACTGTCAGATTGTGTTTCAGGCTCCGTCTCTCTGAACATCTCTGCTGTCTGTTAGTATGTGCGTTACATGATGATGATGATTGTCGTACCTTACATCCGTTTGGTCCCCTGACTCGCTGCCGGGCTTGTCACACTGTGGTCGTGTCTGTGTTTATGGAGTTGTGACGCATCCGACATGGACGTGGTGGTCATTTTTTGCTGTTTTTCTGATGAAGATCTGTGAAGAAAAGACCCCTTTGTCAAGTCTGTCTGGTTATGCTAACACATTTTTTGGAGTGTGAAAATTACTGTGCTTGCTATGACACGTAATCTGTAATTAATTACACATGGGTTTAAAAATGAGCATGTTTCTCTCATAGTCTGATTTCTCTTTTCAATACATTGTATATAATTTGCATATGCATAAAACACATAGCATGATTTTATTCATACTGTTTTATATTATTGAAGAACACTTTTTGATTGGGTGATGCTGTGTCTCAGATGGAAACATGTCACTGTGTGCAGGTGCTACTACAACCTTGTCCCCAAGGTATTATTTGTTAATGCCGTACTGCGGCAACCGTAAACTGCTCGGTCACTGTTACTCCACCCTTCAGAGGAATTGCTCGGAAAGTCCTGAAGTATTTCAGAGAAAGATGGAGGCGTACGCGACTCCTGGACTACCTTCATATTGTTCTGGCCAGCTGTCGCACCAGCTCCACCTCGCTGACTGAGAGCCAGATCTCTGAATCACTGTATTGGGGGACGTGTCTTTGAGCTCTTTCCAAAATCGATTAATCTTTTCCTGGCCCTCCTCTCTCCCTCTTTTTCCTGAAGCTCATCACCTCTTCCCCGCTCTCACAATCTGTCTGCTGTATCCATACGTCTCCGTTGATCCCTGCCATTCCTCTCCAAGGTTATGTCTGTTCACATGAAGTGTACTAAAAATTAAAGTGCACTTATATCGATGTTTCTCCATGTGGAATTCCATGCCCTTTCTCAAACGGTGTCACGGTGTGTTCAGTGTGTTTGGTGTGAGTTACTAATTGCTGAAATACATCCACGGGTGATATAACCAGACATATGTCTCTAATATAATGATGAACAGCACCAGCTCCTGGACTGACCTTTTCAAACTGTTTTTCTCATTAGTATTTATAACCGGTTGAGAAAATGAGACGTGGGCACGCGGAAGGTCTTTTGTGAGGATGATGGCTCTCTCTCTCTGTTATTGTTAGAGATACACCAGCTGTGGTGGTGAAACGGGGACATCTCTCATTAGGCTCACTGTGTGCGCAGACAGCAGTGGCGGCTTGATGTAACGCTGCAGATACAAGCTGGAAAATATGAAGAATATCAGCCATTACCCACCCACATCCAGCCACGACACCCTGCAGCTCCACTAGTGCTGCTGCTGCTGCTGACACAGATAGTGGGCGGCCTCCAGGACGTGGCCTGTACTTTCGTTTGCTTGATTAGAATGAAAAATGGTCTGTAGTGTCATTCTGCTCGCCCCCTCTTGTATTCTGCAGGTAAAGTGAATTCAAAACACATCATTTCAGTGTACATGCAGTGTAAGGTTTATCCCTTGGTTGGGTCTTGTTAGCAGACTAGCGCCGTGGCTCTAGGGATGGCAATGTCAGTCGATCAAGATTGAAATATCTCAACTACTGTTGGATGGTTTGTCATCCCTTATATTACCAAAAAGAGGTTTATTCAAGTGTGCTAGTAGTATACTTCTTTTAAACTTAAAATAAGAGTTTACTTCCAGTTTACTTTTTATGTACTTTTCAGAGATATACTTAAAAGTATACATAAGTATACCTGGTTCATACTGACAAGTGTACAGAAAAGTCTAAGTATACTTGGCTTACACCGACAAGTGTACAGAAAAGTCTAAGCATACTTGGCTTACACCAACAAGTATACAGAAAAGTCTAAGCATACTTGGCTTACACCGACAAGTATACAGAAAAGTCTTAGTATACTTGGCTTACACCGACAAGTATACAGAAAAGTCTAAGTAAACTTGGCTTACACCCACAAGTATACAGAAAAGTCTAAGTATACTTGGCTTACACCGACAAGTATACAGAAAAGTTAAGTATACGTGGCTTATAGGCCTACTTGTACTTAATCTTTTGATCAAGATATACTTTGGCCTACAGAAAAGTATAATTAAGTACTCTTGCCTTATAGGCCTACAGAAAGGTATACTTTTTGATAGAGTAGCCTATTAAAGTGTGTGTGTGGTCAACATTTTCACTAATATAGTCAAATATACAATATATGAAGAATGATTTGGCACAAAATTTGTACAGACATTCATGGTTCCCAGATGATGAATCCTAATGACTTTGGTGATCCCCATTTTTTCCCTCTAGCACCAGCCTGAGCTGACATTTGTGGTTTTGAGTGAAATTTCTCAGCAACTATTGGGAATTTAGTACTGTACTGACAGTCATGTTTCCCTCAGGATGAATAGTGATAACTTTGGTGAGGCTCTGACTTTCCCTGTAGCACCATCATTACTGTAGGTCAAAACATTCATTTTGTCCAATACTTTGGTTTATGACCAGATACCTGCAACACTAATGACATCCCCATCAGCCTCAGCTGAACTCTGTTTAATCCTAATTAGCTAATGTCAGCATGCCAACACACAAAACTAAGGCTGTTACCATAGTACAGTATACCTGCTAAACATCAGCATTGTCAATGGGAGCATGTTGACATTTAGCTCAAAGCATCACTGTGCCCGGGCACGGCTTCACTCTTGTCAACAATTAGCTAAATTAATCCAGCTGCTTTCCCAGTGCATCATTATATTAAGTCATTATTCCAATCAAACTCCTACAGATGAGAGCAAGTCTGGGAGACAGTTTCTGTGTCACATATCCATGAATCTGAGGCAGGCAGCAACATACAGATACATTATAACTTGTGAATCTTCTCACTCACTTCCTGAAGAATAGTTTAAATAGTCTACTATGCTAGTCAATCATGGTCAACGTTAATAGCGAGACAGTAATTTGTCATGACATTTGTAGGTGGAGCCAGCAACCAGAGATCAGATGTACTGAACTTTTCAAGCATCGTGGTTTCAAGATAAATAAGAGCATGTGTGCTGAAAAAGGAAATGTGTGGCTTTGGATATAGTTAGTCTTTTCTTTTCTGTTGCCATTATATTTAGGTCACATTGTTTTGTTTTCACACAACATCCTACTAAAGGATTATTTTATTTTCTTGTGCTGCTGCACCAGTTTTATGATGAGAAAATAAAATATTCAGCATTCTCCAAGCAATCTTTGTTTACTTCAAGCCAGTTTTGGTTAGGCCTACTTAACGTATTGAGAATGTCACAAGGGCAATGAGGGGAGAATGGGAGGAAAAACAAAACAACAACCACCTGGGGAATTGCACCACAGGAAATACCATCTCAAGAACCTTAAATAGTGTTATGAATATTGATAAGGCACACAGAGTTGTTACCGACACAAGACAAAGACGCGTTTTCAGAATGGACCATGTCTTATTGAAATAGTCAAAATGTTCAAATAGGCAGGGACTGGAGCTGCTGGGAGGAAAGGATATTAATAGTCAAATGAATAAAGGGAATAAAGCTTTAACAATTTTTGCTTAAAAAGGCCTCGATACAAAATCTAAACCCATAAGACAACCCTTCATCTAAAACTGACTAAGCAAAACTGGGGAAACTGAGCAGAGGTCACTGGTGGAGAGGCAGACTCAAGGGTGCTAACGCTTACTCACCTCAGGTGCAACACAGCAATCCTCACATCAAAAATGGTGCAATCTACATTCATGTCCCATTGCTTTTACTTGCGTGCATTAAAGTGTAGAGACTTCACCAGCACCTAGCCTCCCAACAATCTGTCTCTCTGCCTCACTGAAAGCAAGGGAACTAATGCAAAAAGAATAAAACAAACAACCCAGTTAGTTTGACAATACAGGCAAAAGGATGATAACTCAAGCAAAACACTGAGGAGCAAAACTTTATTAGAATCATGATATACATACATGAAATTTGACCTCTGCATTTAACCCTTTCAAGCATTTTAGGAGCAGTGGGCTGCTGTAAAGCACCCAGGGAGCAAGTTGGGTTTCAGGGTCTCTCTCAAGGTCACGTCGACGTGCAGACCGGTGGAGCCGGGGATCAAACCACCAACCTTAAAGGTCCCATATCATGCTCATTTTCAGGTTCATACTTGTATTTTGTGTTTCTAATAGAACATGTTTACATGCTGTAATGTTAAAAAAAAAACACTTTATTTTCCTCATACGGTCTGCCTGAATATACCTGTATTTACCCTCTGTCTAAAATGCTCCGTTTTAGTGCATTTCAACGGAATTGTGTTGCTAGGCAACAGTTTGGGTCCATGTGTACTTCCTGTCAGCTGATGTTATTTACATACACTGCAACAGGAAATAAACTGGGACACATTTAGAATGTTTAAAACCCAGTAATGGTCTAAATATTGTATATTTGTGACATCACAAATGGACAGAAATCCTAACGGCTTGTTTCAAACGCACAATTTCTGAATACGGGCTGTGTGTATTTCTCCATATATTGAGCGTTTTGATAGTTTAACAGTATTTATATAGCACTTAAGCCTGTTTTATAATATAAAAGACCTGAAAATCTCACTTTTTACAATATGGGACCTTTAAAAGGACGACCTGCTCAACCCACGGAGCTACAGCCACCCAGGTGAACCTACAAAGGGAAAACAGGGATTAACAGGGCTCACCATGCTGCATACTAAACTGATATTGTGACTCCACTCACCACCTCTGGTTTGGGGCATTAACACATGGGATCACTAATAAAAGGTAGGCAGGAAAATAACAGGGTTCAACACACAATGTGCTCAGCCAATCAGATCATAGCTGGAACAAAAGGAGTCAACTAGTAGTGTGAAAAGGCTGATTTGTTCATGCTAAGTGATCACTTTAACTACATACCTGTAACACCAACAACAGAGGACCAGGACCAAGAGAGATCATAGGCCAACAGGTGCCTTATATAATCTGGCCCTGATTAGGGAATTGATTGGGGGAGGAGTCAGGCCTAGGCCTGCGTTCACCATCACTACACATAATACTGTATTTACTTGCACAAAAAACATTAACATGATCTCCAATGGTCTGTAAAACTCTTTGCATTGTGAGTGTTGTATGAGAAAGGAAATGTTAGGAAACATCTACCGCACCACACTGATTCACATATTGATTTATGTTAATCAGAACAAGCTTCTGCCTCCTTTCTGCTATTCAGTAGCTGCTGTGTCCATTTTACTTACCATTTCAATCCCTGCTGTGACTCATCTTGTTTGTATGCAGAGTTATTTTTTTTTTCTAAAACATTGTGTGTTCTCCTTCACTAATTAGCAGGTTCTCCTCTGCAGGAAAATGAACTCCAGTCTGTTTTTGTCAGTAGCTCTGTGTGGAAGCTGCTCTCAGCTGCCTCTGTGGGCCATAATTGAAACCATTTGTGGATCAGGTGGAATTCTGGGATTTTTGGCCTCACCTCAAAATCCCAAAGCGTGTTATTTTCTCTGTTTCTTTCCTCCAGACAGAGAGACTGTTACATCAGCCTACGTTTCCTCTCTCTCTCTCCCTCTCTCTCTCTCTCTCTCTCTTTTCCATTCCCAGAAAGTCCTTCCGAGGAAGAAGAGGTCAGCGACTTGCAGTGCTGAACGCATCAAGTCACAGTAGATGTGGAATATTCCAAGACAGATGGTTTCATAATAACGAGAGAAGAACTTGCAAAAGTAAGTCAAATCCATATTTTTCCTCATATGTAGTTATTAACCCCAGTGTCCACGTTGACTTGGGAGGGAAGTCAGTTCAGCTCAGTATAGAGAGTGACCTCACACAGGAAAATACATTATACAGGTTTAAAATAGCCTTAATGACAAGAAAAGGATCTATCTGCAAACATTAAAGTGAAAAAAGGCACAATATTTGTGCTTTATTTGTATTATTTTACCTCAAAAATATACAGGAAAAAGTTTATTCCACTAGAAAGTTAGTCAGCGATCATCATGTCAGCACTCCAGAAATGGAAACTCTTCTGAATAATACATTACAAACATGGGTTTTCACTTATAAAGCACCATACTACAGTAAAAACTACATTCTATACACATCACACTGACACTGGACGACATTGTGCCCCCAGATCTTTGGTGAACCCACCACGTGAACGTGACTGTATAAGTGCAGTTTGTGGGCTAAGTTATACACCAGAGTGTGTTAGAGGCATAAATCACTGAGAGCTTTTTACAAGGTAAATAAAATGCAGGTAGTGTGTTGGGAGAGAGAGCAAGCCTCAGGGATACAAGGAGGACTGTGTGTGCATTTACCACTGTGGCTTTTAGCGCCGTTCAACTCTACAGTAACCTCCTACTATCCTGAAATATAACTGTTATATTACATATATTTTAAATGCTTTATCTTCTTATTGCTAATCCCATTTTTACTCTATTAATCTAATTCTTGCTATTTATTGCATATAGTCTTTTAGCACTGCTTTAAGAGCATGCCACCCTGCATTTCAGTGTTTGTGTATGTGGCAACTCTACCTGTATACGCCATTTATTCTTTATAATACTGTTTATACAAATGTTTTTTATACAATATCTCATCAGTATGCAATTTATATATAAGCTCTTATTCATCAGAATATAACATGTCGATCCTTTGCACTTTAACTACAACCTGTGTAAAGTATATGTGTATGCCTATGTACAACACATATATCCTCATTTGTATTATTGTCTTAATCAGCACTTTACTAGCTTGCACTCTGGTTAAATGTGAAACTGCATTTCGTTGTACTTGTACAATGAAGATGAATCTAATCTAATCTAATCTAATAAAACCTTCAAGTCATCCAAAATATAAATATAAAGCGTAGGATTTGCTGTGACATGATGCATGAAAACCTAAATAATATCTTACATTGGATTAGCCTGATGTTCTTAAATTGTGCTTCTATCCTCTCATCCACTGATCTACAGCCTTGTAGGCGTGCAGCTTCTTGAGAAGAGATGAAGGTCATGAAGGTTCAACAGATCTCACACCATGTCTTCTTTATCCTGCTGGCTGCCGCTGTACGATCTCAAGTCAACCCAGGTATATAGTAGATATTTGTATTTTACATCCACGTCGTTCTTTCTCAGAGCAGGTAGGGGGTTAGATATCTTGATCAAGGACACTTTGGTGCAGGGATCACACCTCAATGTTTAAATGCATGACCCAGTCAGACAATCAACGATATAATGATAATAATTATTTTTGATTAATTAATTTATTTAAATGAATTTTTCTTGGGTTTAGTTTTTACTGTGTTAGTGAAGCATGAGCTAGTCAATGTGGATAATGTCACATATAAGCTCAAAATAACCTCCTCATATTCCTGAGGGAGACGCATGCTGACAAGATGGAGAAGGGAAGCAATTTTCGGTGGGTGGGCTTAGAACGCAAGAATGTGTGTGTGTGTGTGTGTGTGTGTGTGTGGTTTACCTAATGGTCAGACAGCAAATATCCTCAGAACAGGCAGACCTTTCACAAGCAGGGGGCATTCGTGGAAAAAAAAAAAGTTAGAAAATTTGTAGGTAACACACATACGTACACACACACTCTCACACATGCACTCATTTGAGAATATTTTCACAGTAAAAGGCTTATTTGTTCTGCTGCTCTCCCACATGTCAGGCGTTGGGTGCAGTGGGAAGGTGAATAAAACACAGACGCCCCCTTAATTACCAGGTAGAGATGGTGAGAATAAACAGGGACACTCTGGTAGATGCAGCGAGCAGATGTAGCCTACAGTACGGTCACTGAATCATATTAACACGACAATGTAGCATCTGTTGCTGCCAAACTTATTTTTATTACATAAGGGTTGACGCCAGATGTCAGGGGCTTTTAAAAAGTCAAAAATGTCTCTCACGTGGCTCTGGTGTAGATTATGAAAAAAGGATGAAAAATGAAGAGCAGGCGGCTCAGAGGCCACTCCCGACTCATTTTGCTTAGACTGGCACCTACACAGTGATGCCTCTGTGTGGCTTTAGAGGCCTTGCAGGGCTGCAGGAAGGGGACTTGGGAGGGAGGAAGGGACCAACCTGACTGCTTTACACTCAACAACCTGTAAAAATACACAAAAAAGATCAAAACTGTATGTGAAAGAATATTCATATTGTGAGCAGCATGTGTATCAGTGATGCTTCATGTCTTTGTAGAGATATGTCGGTATCCTCTCGGTATGACTGGTGGACAGATTCAGGACGAGGACATCTCTGCCTCCAGCAAGTGGTCCGAGTCGACGGCTGCAAGATTCGGAAGGCACGTTTGATGATACATTTATTTTCCTATATCTTAATTTCATTTGCTTTGGGCTACATATTTAAAACTTGTTATAAGTAAGTTAGACAGCATGCAGGTTGTTAAAGGGAGAGTTTGGGTGTTTTGAAGTGAGGTTGTATGAGGTCCATAGTAGATGTATAACTTACAGTAGATGACGGTCGGCATGCCCCCAGCAACGAGAAACAGACAAGAGCACCGGCACCAGAGCAAAGCAATACAGTGCTGTGGACAGCAGAAAAACATATTTTAGCCACTTAAAAGAAAGGCTCAACTAAAAAAAATCAATATCTGTTTAAGTGTACGCCATATTTAGAATGTTTCCCAATGGTGAATTGCACTGAAAGTGAAACGTATCTATACTGTTTTTGTCATCTGAACCTGCTGGCTTTGGAGAGAGCATAGATAGGAAAAGGAAAGGAGAAGGAAAGGACTGTCTGATGGCAAGATAAAGCGGTGAAATATAGCGTACACTTAAACTGATATTGATTTTTTTAGGTAAGCCTTTCTTTTAGGTGGCTAAAATAATTTTTTCTGCCGTCCCCGTCCATAGCAGTACATTGCTTTGCTCCGGTGCCTCTGTTTCTCCAAGCTGGGGGCACTTCGACAGTCATCTACTATAAATAAAACACCTACTATGGATTAGTACCTCATACAACTCCACTTCAAAACACCCAAACTATCCCTTTAACTCTACTTTAGTTCCAATATTATAGTCTCCTTCTTCAGTGATAATCCGTTAACTTTGTTTCTTTTCAGGTGTTTTTCAACCCAAATTCTTCTTCTATTTATACCAAACTTAACTGCTTTAGTTTAAAACTGCCTTGGACTTGATGTTGCAAACAGCATGTGTGAAAATTGACAAAAAAACAATTTTACCTCAAGGACCATGTAGTAGTTGTTCTGGAGATTTTCATCAAATCACGCAGAAACAGCCACTAAAGTGACCTTGATGTGAGATTGTTTGCTGTCTCCAAGGTCAAGACTGTAGTTTCTAGCTCAGCATATGTGAAAGTTTCATGAAGTGGCTCCATGTTGAATAATTATCTTGCTGATTTACCAGCTGTTGTCCAGCCGCAATATAGTGCAGTCAAAGATGTTCTCATGCAAATATGAATTATGCATAGTAGATAACTCACTCTCAATTTTCTTCTTCTTCCTTTATGCATGTCATGAAACATTTCTCTCCCCTTTTTATCTCTTCCTCTTCATTGTCATGCTCCTCTCGTCTCCACCTGAAC
This sequence comes from Hozukius guyotensis, assembly GCA_916700995.1. Taxonomy (NCBI): domain Eukaryota; kingdom Metazoa; phylum Chordata; class Actinopteri; order Perciformes; family Sebastidae; genus Hozukius; species Hozukius guyotensis. The sequence continues at coordinate 13,619 of CAKALU010071152.1, forward strand.
TCGTCTTCGCCCCCCTTTCCGTCACTGTCTCCTCTTTTATTTCTTCCTCCTCTTCAGACTTGACTTGGACAACGGAGACGGTGACGGGGCCTGGTGTCCTGACATCATGTCAGAGCCGGACGGCCTCAAAGAGTACCTCCAGGTGGACCTGCGTTCGCTGCACTTCATCACACTGGTGGGCACCCAAGGTCGCCACGCCGACGGCATGGGTAATGAGTTCGCCCAGAGATACAGGATCAAGTACAGCCGCGACGGCAGCAACTGGGTGGGATGGCACGATAGGAAGGGAAGGCAGGTGAGCGTGTCTAGATATTACTGTGTGTCAGCGCTTCTCATTCCATGTATAATTCAATTTAGGCATGCACATTATCAGGACATCTTAATTGCAGCAGGTGCAGGCGCCATGACAGGAAGGCTTTAGAGACTGGTTGACTTTGTACGTCACAGTATTGTTTATGACAGGAAACAGGAAGTTACTTTGGATCTGTGAATTTAAATTAGACAAAACTATCAGCATAATTCATTCATAATACTTTACAGATTGTGTCACAACAATTACAACAAAGTGAAAGGTAGTGGTGGAATGTAACTAAGTACATTTACTCAAATACTGTACTTTAATTGAGTACATGTCAGAGGGAAATATTGTTTACTATATTAATTACTATTATTATATTACTATACTATTGTTTATTGTTTACTCCACTATATTTATTTAACAACTTTACTCATTAGTTACTTAAATTTAACATATGAGACATATGAGCTTATCACATTTGATGCAAAATTATAGATTAAACCCAACAATATATGAAATATTTCCAATTAGCCCCAAGCTCCACCAGCTACAGCAGTAAAATACTACTTACAATACAAAAACAAAACAAGCTAAACAAATCAATAGTATAACACTCACAGGGATCTGAAATATGACAGAATAACACTTTAAGTATATTTTGCTATTAATCCTTACATTATTTTACTCAAGCACCATTTTTCCATTTTCAGAGTATTTTTATATCAAGGTACTGCTACTTTTACTGAAATAAAGGATCTGATCTGAATACTTCCTCTGCCACTGGTGAGAGATGACAAGAAGAGAACATCTTCAGCAGCAGAGTTCGTGGGAAACTAAGAAACAGCAGAACTAGCAGCAGCGCTGGCATGAGATGAAAGGGAACCAATTCTTTTACAGATTTGTCAAGATTTCGCGAATGATTTGACAATCGCATATAGTATTATGCTGCTGACACGTCTTATTCCTCTCCTCTGCCAGGTCATTGAGGGGAACAGGAATGCGTACGATGTGGTGCTGAAGGATCTGGAGCCTCCCATCATAGCTCGTTTTGTCCGCTTCATGCCTGTGACGGACCACTCCATGATCGTGTGCATGAGAGTGGAGCTCTACGGTTGCGAGTGGCTGGGTCAGTCATTACTTTCCATCATAACAGAGTGCAACGTCTTCACCTAGTCGCACTAGCTTAACCTTTTTTTTTAAATAATTACCAAAGCCTGTATTCATTTTTACCAGTTCCATTACGACTTTATTGTCATAATATCCTATAAGCATGCAGTGAGTAAATCAATCATGATCTGTGACCTTTGACCTGCCCTCCTGTAGATGGCCTGATGTCTTATAGCATTCCAGATGGGCACCAAATGATCTACAGAGGCCTGGATGTCTACTTTAATGACTCTGTGTATGATGGAGCATCAGCTGAAAGGTCTGGATTTTATTTCCATCATTATCATCATTTTGCTTACCCTGTGTGTTTTTTACAAAACTGGTTTAAGATGTGTGTTTTTATAGCTGAAATAGCAGTTAAAAAAACCTCTTCGTCTTCCATCCATCCCTCCACCAGACTGACGAAGGGCCTCGGCCAGCTGACAGATGGCACCTGGGGTCTGGACGATTTCCTCCACAGCCACATATACGGCATGTGGCCCGGGTACGACTACGTGGGCTGGAACAACAAGACCCTCCCCAAAGGTTACGTGGAGATGATCTTTGAGTTCGACCACGTCCGAAACTTCACTTCCATGAAGGTGAGGAGTCGGTGCAGTACGGGGGGGGGAGAACTTCCCTGAACAGCTTAATAGTGGAAAAGTGGAATATATTTAAAATTGCTGAGCCAACACTACGCTGAACTACACCGTGCCAGTTCCCATCTTCTATGGCCTTTATTAAGACGTAAAATGCATAGAATGATGCAAAATAGCCTCTCAGTGTGAAAATCACTTTCTCTGTATAATTAGCATATTTGTCACGGGTACGTGCTGCGGCCGGAGATCAGCGATAATGTTTTTTTCAGCTACAGCACAGCAAGACAGATTAGTCATCGCTGCACCTGCTCCTCCGTCATATTTCCCTTCGATTCTGACTGTTTGGAGCAGTTCTGCACCCGTTTAGTCATCATGGTCATAGGTAGAGGAAGAAATGCATATTCCCTTGTAGATATTATCAGGATAACTATTTGCGGGATACAGTTTTTAGTTACATATATCCCACCTCCTCCTCCTCTTCCTCTTCCTCCTCCTCCACAGGTTCACTGTAACAACATGTTTAACCGAGGGGTGAGGATGTTCAGACAGGCCACCTGTTACTTCCGGTCGGGATCAGACTGGGAGGCCGACCCGGTGACCTTCAGGCCCACTGTCGACCGCGTGAGCCAAAGCGCCCGTTTCGTCACCGTGTCCCTCGGCGACCGCACAGCCAGCGCCATCAAATGCCGTTTCCACTTCAGTGACACCTGGATGCTGTTCAGCGAGGTGGCCTTCCAGTCAGGTAAAACAGTTCCCGTCGGTGCCTGGATAGAAACATTGATTTGAATATTTATCCCATTTGAAGGGGCGTTTGTCTACCATACAATGTAAATGTTGACTCTTTAAAGAGGATCTATTATGCTTTTGTGCTTTTCCCCTTTCCTTTAGTGTGTTATATAGTTTTTTGTGCATGTCTGCAAAGTCCACGCCAAAGGGAGTTACTCTCCCCCACAGAAACACTGCTCCTGAACTGCCTGAAACGCCTTGATTGAAGTCTCGCCTTTTCTTCTGTAACGTGGTGATGTCACCAAGTAACACATTTGCATAATACCAGCCTAGCGGCTAGTTTGGCACACCCTCAAACAAAGCTAGTTAGAGCGGAGCTGGAGTGGAGTCCGAAGAGTTTGGTTCGGTTGACCAATCATAACAGAGTGGGTCAGCTGACCAATCAGAGCAGACTGGGAGGAGCTCAAACAGAGCGTTTCAGACAGAGGGGGAAAAGAGGTGCTGCAGCACAGCCGGTATGAGAAAAGTAAAGCATTTTTTTGAACATGAAAGCATGTAATCATGTTCTCGTAGAAACCCAAAATACAAGTATGCACCTAAAAATGAGCATAATAGGTCCTCTTTAACTGCCGGCATCAAAGCTGTCTCCTGTCTGGCCTTATATCCTTCAGCTTTGTCTTTTTCTCTCTCTCACAGGCTCAGCAGTGTACAACACATCTCTGACTCCTCGCAAACACGGACACCCTACAAACACGCTGCCAGGTCAGTAGCTAAACCCTTTATGAGTTTAAGTATTGGTTGTAATTTTAGTGAAGTGACCGTCAAGCAGTGGAGAAAAATGCTGGCAAGAGGGAGAGCAGGCTGGTTTGATATACGGCTGCTGGGAAGCGATGTGGTGGTAAGCAAAACACAGGCCGAGTATAATCTTCAGTCAACCGCAAATAAAAAACTATTTATATTTAGAGGATCAGTCATTTATGATTTTTTTTAATCAAGCTTGGATTGGTGTCATACATCTTACTATGAGGTATAGTGATTCATTTCAGTCTAAAAGGTAAGTAGGTAATTGCTCAGCTTCAAAGGTAAATGTTTTGTGGTTACACAGTGCCCCCTGCTGTCAGCATCAGAAATGACCGATCATTGAAATAAATGTCACTGTAGTTGTAATGAGACATGAGGGGGATTATGCAATGAGACTGTAATTATTATGGGATATACTGTAATAGCAACTTGAGCTGTGATGGATTAAGTCAAATCCACCTCAACTCACAACTCTCATCTGGTTCGTTATAGGAGAGGATCCCACTCACAAAGTGGACGACAGCAACACCAGGATCCTGATTGGCTGCTTGGTGGCTATCATCGCCATCCTATCGGCCATCATTGTCATCATCCTGTGGAGGCAGGTCTGGCAAAAGATGCTGGAGAAGGTGAGAAGAGAATATTTATTCACTCTGTTTGTATGAGACAAAACAAATCAGTAAGTGGGTTTAGGTTTTGTTTCTTATTGTGTTTATTAGACAGCTTTATGAGCTGAGATGGACTGCAGTCCCATGGCAGGCAATTGCCAATGCAATCAACAGCCTATTGGAATTAAAGAAAACAACAATAAAAGTCTCAGGTGTTGATCTGGAGAAAAAAAACATGACACATTTTGGATTTATGCATTAATCACCCCATGGTTTAAATGAGGGATTCGTCATAAAACCCTGTACGACATTATGTGTTTTTTTATGTGCACATCATGTGATCTCCTAATTGTAGGTGCAGCTGTTATGTTGTTGTCTGTGTGTATATCCTGCTTTATGTTCACCCGCGAGTTTGCCTGATTTAGGTGGAAACGTTGCACGAATAAAACATTTTGAAAGAGTTTGCACATTTCCTTTTCCTGTCATAAATTATTAGGGCTGCAAAAAACAATAATTTCCATTGTTGAATAATCCTATAAAATGTCAAAAATTGTGGAAAAATGTCAATCAGTGTTTCCCAAAGCCCAAGATGACGTCCTCAAATGTCTGGTTTTGTCCACAACTCAAAGATATTCAGTTCACTGTCATAGAGGAATAAAGAAACCAGAAAATATTCTCATTTAAGAAGCTGCAATCAAAGAATTTTGACTTTTTTTTTCTTTAAAAATGACTCCAATTAATCGATTATCAAAATAGTTGGTGATTAATCTATTAGTTGACAACTAATTGATTAATCGTTGCAGCTCTACAAATTATCACTGCTTGTATCCAAGTGTGTCCTCTTTCTATTTGACAAATCTGACATCCATCTCCTATAACAACCATGCAAGAGGAAAATTCACGCAGATTATTTGACGTAAACAACAAACAGATCTCAACTCTCACACATTTACCTTCGTAGGCATCTCGTCGCCTGCTGGATGATGAACTCACAGCCCGTCTGGCGGTCCAGACCCAGGCCTTCTCCTCCCACCACTCCTCTCTGTCCAGCGAGAGCGGCTCAACCTCCAACTCCACCTACGAGAGAATCTTCCCCCTCTGTGCCGACTACCAGGAGCCTTCCCGCCTCATCCGGAAACTACCCGAGTTCGCTCAGTCCACCGAACACCTCGGTAAGATGCAATGAACACAATAAAACACTGCAGATATAGCTCAATAGCTGCTGTAGTGTGTGTGTATTTGTGTGCGCACCACCATCAGGACCGAGCACCTCCTCTAGAGCCCTGGCAACCAGCGGTTCAGACGGGGCCCCCCACTACGCGGAGGCAGACATCATCAGCCTCCAGGAGTCTTCAGACAGCTACTCCATCACTGCTGTCAACATGAATCTGTTCGCTGGCACCGACTCATCCATGAGAGAGTTCCCCAGACACAAGCTCACCTTCAAGGAGAAGCTGGGAGAGGGCCAGTTTGGAGAAGTATAGTATATACGTATAGTTGCAGCTCTAATTTTTGTTGGCATTGATTTGGTATTTTAAATCTATTAGAGTCATCAGGCTGCTCTCTCCCTCTTTACCAAAATGATGCTGCTGTATCGTTATAGCTCTCATTTTAAAACTGAGTGATAGTTATTGCTGTGGGGTAAAAGCACGAGTGTGAAATGCAATGGCCATACAGTACATGCTGACAAGTAGGCAACACTTAGTGGTATTAAACAGAGTTAAGCGGATGGTTTCAAGTGGTGCCAAGTGGATGATGGAGTAACAAAGTGCTCTTTTAAAACAGGTGCACTTGTGCGAGGCAGAGGGCATGCAGGACTTTTTGGATGAGGATTTGTCTATAGAGGGGAACAATGAGTCACCTCTGCTGGTTGCTGTGAAAACACTGCGGGAAGATGCCAACAAGAATGCAAGGTAAAAAAAAAATTCAGGTGGTTACTTTTTTTTAGTGCATCGTTCTCCAGCTGGTTGTTATTATTCAGCCGGGCGTCAATCAAGCAGTAAATTACAAATTCTTTGTTCCTGCTGTGTGTGTGCTGCAGAAACGACTTCCTGAAGGAGATCCGGATCATGTCTCGCCTGAGGGACCCCAACATCGTCCGCCTGCTGGCGGTGTGTGTGGACACGGACCCGCTGTGCATGATCACAGAGTACATGGAGAATGGAGACCTGAACCAGTTCCTCTGTGATCTCAGACTGAAAGAGGCCGCTGATGAGGACAAGACAGAGCAGGAGGAAAAGGAGGGGGAGAGTATGGTCAGGTAGGCTCATATGTTGACATTAGATTGTAATGATTATCTTGGATTAATATATAGAGCCAATTTATGACTTGTATTCTCTTTCTTTGCGGTCTCTTCAGCTACAGTAAACTCATTGGCATGGCTGTGCAGATTGCATCTGGTATGAAGTACTTGTCCTCTCTCAACTTTGTCCACCGTGATCTGGCCACCCGCAACTGCCTGGTGGGTAAGAACTACACCATAAAGATCGCTGATTTCGGCATGAGTCGGAACCTGTACAGAGGGGACTACTACAGGATCCAGGGCCGGGCCGTCCTGCCCATTCGCTGGATGTCCTGGGAGAGCATCCTGCTGGTGAGTGCTGGAAGAAAACATAAGTAGCCCATTAGTCCAGCTGTGATTTTAAGTCTTATTTTTTTCATTTTAAAAAGGGCCAGTGTGTAACATTTCAGAGGATCTATTGACAGAAATGGAATATAATAGTCATAACTCTGTTTTCATTAGTGAATAATCACCTGCAACTAAGACTTGTGTTTTCGTTAGCTTAGAATGAGCCTTCATATATAGGGAGCGGGTCCTCTTCACAGAGTCCATGATGTTTCTACAGTGGCCCAGAACGGACAAACCAAACACCGTCTCTAGAGAGAGCCTTTCATATTTTTACGTTTCCTGAAAGCCACCATAGTTCTCCGACATGCTTGTGAAACTGCGGTAACGTGAGCTGCAGAGTGCAAAACCGTGGTACCGCCAGCCGCCGTCTGACTTCCGTTGCTCCTAACAGCGTTACGGCAGTTTTGCACTCAGCGGCTCATGTTACCGCAGTCTTAGAAAGGGAGGAGTGAGCGAAGGGGTACTCAGTTGATTGCAATCTGCAACCACACCACTAGATGTTGCCAAATCCTACACACTGTACCAAAAGGAACTGGCTGTGTATTATATACTGTAAATCTTACACAGGACTGCATTCAATTAATCATAGGTTATGTATATCAGACTTTTTTTTGCCTGATTTCTATTCATAATCCAGATGCAATATAAAATAAAAAGTTCAATAAAAGTTTTGTAGGGAAATGAAAGTAGATCTTATTGTAATATTGGGACTTTTCACTCATTCAGAAATATAAAGACAACAAAAGGTCAGTAAGGCTTCCCTGAGGAATATTGTGTATACGTCCACATGATTTGACTGCTAATAATATCGCAGCTGTGATAATTATTACGTGTGTGCAAACCATCATCCACATCCAAAAGGGACAGTGTGTATGATTTGGCAACATCTAGTGGTGTGGTTGTAGATTACAACCAACTGAATACCCCTCTGTTCTCTCCTTTCTTTCCAAGACTGCGGTAATGTGAGCCGCTGAGTGCAAAACCGTGGTAACGCCTTGTAATCCTTACCATAATAACACTACTTTAGGAGGAACAGAAGTGAGACGGCGGCTGGCGGTACCACAATTTATCACTCTGGTTTATCACGCAGTTTCACAAGCTCTGAAAGGCTCTCTCTAGAGTCAGTGTTTGGTTTGTCCATTCTGGGCTACTCTAGAAACATGGCGGAGCAACTTGGCGGACTCAGTGAAGAGGATCCGCTCCTGATGTAGATATGAAGGGCTCATTCTAAGCTAATGCTTGCCCACCATCATCTAACAATACAATACATCAGCATCATCCAAACATAAAATTAAACATCATCCAGACATAATCGCAAACATGAACCTCCCACAATGGAAATACAAGTAAAAGAAGAAAATAAACAGTCACAGATATACATACACAGCTCCCTAAGCACAAGACACATACACAAATCCAATCATGATCATCAAAAGGATATTCAATTAAGGCTCCAGTCTCCATACCTATCAAATCTAAACCTATGCTATGCTGTGATTGTATATTTGGATTGAAGTAGTCTGTTCTCTCAGGGTAAGTTCACCATGGCCAGTGACGTGTGGGCCTTCGGTGTGACTCTGTGGGAGATTCTGACTCTGTGTAAGAAGCAGCCGTACTCGCTGCTCTCCGACGAGCAGGTCATTGAAAACACAGGCGAGTTCTTCAGGGACCAGGGCAAGCAGGTGAGCTTCACACAGGTTTTATCTTGTGGCAATCCCTTATTTTTCCTGCATCTGCATCTCACACTGCTATGTTTTCAAATAAAAAATGCAGCCCTTTTAAACTTTAATCCTACATTAATATATTGTCTGGTGCTCCCAGGTGTACCTGCCAAAGCCTCTCTGTTGCCCTGACGGCGTCTACAATGACCTGATGCTGAGCTGCTGGAGGAGGAACGCCAAGCAGAGGCCGAGCTTTCAGGAGATACACACTCAGCTGATGGAGAGCCTGGCGTAGCAGATGGAACGGATCGTTTCTCTCCACCATGCACTTCACTCCCTTCAGTCTGGATTTATTTGGAATTAACACATCAAATGTTTTCCGTTTGTTTTTAGCTGTCTTGCCACAACGGTGCTGTAAATAACAGGATATAAGAGAAGAAGGTATACACTTGAACAGAGCCTTATATTGTAGATATCATACAGAATTAGCACTATTCACACTCCTCTTTGTATTTATTAATTTTCTTTTTATTTCCTTTGCTATGTCTATTTATAGAGTACTTTATAGTAATCTTAGGTTTGGAAACACAATTGTGAATATTTTTTTTATTCTTTTCCATACATGCATCTAATTCTATTGCACATTTATTTAGAGGATGTCAATACAGTTGTGTGACCTTTTTTTATGAATGTTTTATATTTTTAGTTTTTAATTTTATTTTAAGCTTGTCTAGATGAGACAGATGTTTTTACTCCGTTTTATAAAACATGCTCACGTCCTTTTGCAGAAATAAATTAAGTGTATATTGTTGAATAGAACAAACCAAAGATTCCTGTAAATAAAGAAAAATAAATATTCACTACTGTTTGTCACACTTTCCTTGTTGTTTTCTTCATGGACTGGAGTTATTAGCAGTGGTGGAAAGCAGCTAAGTACATTTACTCAAGTTACTACTTGATTACTATTGTACTTAAGTACAATTTGAGGTACTTGTACTTTACTTGAGTATTTCCACTTTATTTTTAGACTACATCTACTGCACTACATTTATTTGATAGCTTAAGTTACTTGTTACCTTACAGCTTTAGATTATTAAGACAAATATATAAAGCAACCAATAAAGTATGACATATTATCACAGGTTCTGCTACATTACAATAGTGACATTAATATACACATTAATGCATCACTAATTATAATCCAAGTATGTAATATACATGATGATGTGGGCCATTCTGCGCAATGAGTACTTTTACTTTTTTACTTTAAGCATATTTTGATGATAATTTTAATAATGCATGACTTTTACATGTTACACAGTATTATTTTTTTTATTTCAATATTTTGACTTACTATCTTAGTATTTTGACTTACCATCTCATTATTTTGACTTACTTTCTCAGTATTTTGACTTAGTCAAAAATACTGAAATACTAACTCATTATTTTGAGATAGTATCTCATGACTTACAGTATCTTTTTTTTCATCATAGTGGTGGAAATAGGCTTCCATAGACCTCCTAGACTTAAGGTATTGTCAAGTAAAACAAAAGACAGACTAAAATAACCATTAGAGAAATGAAGAAACAAAGAGAGAGAAAAATAGACAGCATTGTAAAATTATATACTATTATTTACATGTTTCAGAGACTTCATTAAAATAATAATAAAAAAACTTTTTTTTTCTTTAATTCAAGTATTTTGTATTTTGACTTACTTTCTCAGTATTTTGACTTACTATCTCCATATTTGACTTACTTTCTTTCTATTTTGATTTACTTTCTCAGTATTTTAACTTAGTCAAAAATACTGAGATACTAACTCATTATTTTGAGATAGTATCTCATTATAATGACTATACTATTATTATTATTTACATGTTTCAGAGACTGCATTAAAATAATAATTAAAAAAACTTTTTTTTTTAATTAAACAGGGGAATGACTCAGCAAATTTAGATTTGTGTAGGCTTATATGACATTTTTCCAAGCAGGAAGTTTGAGAATACTTCCTCCACCACTAAGCACTAAACACTTTCAGTCGTTGCGCGTTTGGTCCTCTCGGCTCTCCGTACTGGGCGCTGATTGGTCAGCTGTTTGTTGACTTCCAATCACACCACGTCTCTGCTCGTTTACATAGGCTGCTGTGTTTCAGCTGGATCGGACGAGAGGCTGCTCCAGGTTAGATTGTATTCATAACTAGTTTACAGACTTATAGTTCTGGTCCCGTTTACACCGACAGACAGACGCTGCTGGTTCACATGATGGAGAGAGTTGTTCTGGTAACCGGCGCCAACAGGTAGGTCAATTAAAACTGTGTTATTATAACAATGAATAGACACATCGCAGCAGCGTCAGTGAGTGAGAGGAGAGCATCTCTCCTGCTGAGAGATTAACTGCTTCAAACTCTGTAATGCGTCCAAGCTGTAATAATGCTGACCAGCAGCTGGATTTTCTGCAGCCTAATAATCCATTATGTTCTGCATCAGACATACACAAGAAATAAAAACACAAATTAGACATTACAGGAAAGCAACACATAGAACAAAAAAATAGGTCTATTAAAGCAGCAGTAGGCAGAATATTTGGCATCATTGGGCAAAAATTCCATAATAACCTTTCAGCATATTGTAATTCAAGTGTTCTGAGAGACTTCTGCTCCTCCTCATGGCACTTGTTTTCAGGCTTTAAAGCTCCCATATCGTGCACATTTTCAGGTTCATACTTGTATTTTGGGTTTCTACTAGAACATGTTTACATACTTTAATGTTTAAAAAAACGTTATTTTTCTCATACTGTCTGCTTGAATATACCTGTATTTACCCTATGTCTGAAACGCTCCGTTTTAGTGCATTTCAATGGAATTGCAACAGAATTGCGTTGCTAAGCAACAGCTTGGGTCCATGTTTACTTCCTGTCAGCTGATGACATTCACATACAGCGCAACCAGGAATAAACTGGGACACATTTAGAATGTTAACGTTTAAAACTTTGAAATGGTCTAAATATTGTAGATTTGTGACATCACAAATGGACTGAAATCCTGACGGCTTGTCTCAAAAGTTCAGTTTCTGAATACGGGCTGTGTGTATTTCTCTGTGGATTAAGTGTTTCAATACTTTCACAGTATTTATGTAGAACTTAAACCTGCTTTATAATATAAAAGCCATGAAAATGTCACTTTTTACAATATGGGACCTTTAAAAAATGTAGCCCGTGACGAGAGACTTTGGCCAATCACAGGTCAGTTCAGAGAGAGAGCGTTCCTAGTGGCTGTTCATTCAACGGAGGCAGCTGTCAATCACTCTCGAACTCCGATCAAACAGTCAAACTAGGCAGCGCTGCTCAAATATGAATCAATATTCTGTTGCATTGTAAGAATTTGAACTAAGGTTTGTTAGAAGTTGATACTGCAAACAAATGTTTCTAATCTGCCTTCATTATTTCTTCTTCACTTGTTACTTCTGTGTTTACCAGTTGATTTACTCAGTAAATCTGTGTGATCACACAGTTCCTCAAGGGGAAGTCTGTTCACATGCCTGTGTTTGTCGTCTGCCACCTGTCACTTTATCCAGCGGCATCGGCCTAGCCCTGTGTGAAAGGCTGCTGACTGAGGACAGCCAGCTCCGGCTGTGTCTGGCCTGCAGGAACATGCAGCGAGCCGAGGCCGCCCGCTCCGCCCTCCTGACCTCTCACACCAACGCACACGTCGACCTGCTGCACCTTGATGTGGGCTCTGTGCGGTCAGTGCTCACCGCCGCTCAGGAGGTCAAGGCCAGGTAAGATACCAAGATATAGTGACGTCATGACGCTATTGACACACCTGTCCTCACTATGATCTATTGATGCATATTTGTGTTTTTCCACAGGTACAACAGAATTGACTTTCTGTATCTAAATGCAGGGATTATGCCCAATCCTCAAATTGATGTCGGAGCTTTTTTCAGGGGTCTGTTCTCCAGGTAAAATCCCAAAGACAATTCCTGACTTGCTTTTTTTTAATTTCATATTGGTTTAAAGCTTGATGGCTGTATCAGTGCAACCTGTCTATATTCCACCACAGTGTTGTTATGTAATAGCGTACCGTCTCACTGCAGGAATGTCATCAACATGTTTGCGACAGCGGAGGGTCTCTTGACTCAACAGGACCGCCTCAACTCAGACGGTCTGCAGGAGGTTTTCGCCACCAACCTCTTCGGCCATTTCCTCCTGGTACACCACCACAGACTGCACACACACATATAATGATAACAAATCCCTGAATTTAACATAATATATATAGTCCTCAGTGTTATAGTGTAGTAGTATATGCATATAGTATGGTATTGCAGATGGATTTAGTGCATATGACATGCGCCTCTGCATGTAAATAGATTTGTTAAAAATAAAACTGTTGAGATGGGTGATGTGGATAAAATCTGCTATCACTGTGTATGAATGTTGTATTGTGAAAGCAAGAAATATTGTGGTATAGTATATGTTATGGAAATACTTTGATAAAATAGGTAAACTCAGATGTCTGTTTTTTCGGCTAAGGCAGTGAATTGATTACCTCATGTACCTGATGTCCTCGTCTCTGTGGTGTAGATCCGGGAGCTGGAGCCTCTGCTGTGTTCGGCGGGTCAAACGTCCAGGATAGTGTGGACCTCCTCGAGTAACGCCCGCCGCTCTGCATTCAGCATTGAGGACATGCAGCACAGAAATGGGACGGAGCCCTACAGCTCCTCCAAGTACGCGTCGGACACGCTCAGCCTGGCACTCAACAGACACAAGAACAGCCAGGTTAGTCTGTCACAAAATCTACAGATTACAGTACAGGAGTGACTGTTGACATCTACCTACATTCGACAATTCAAGATCACAGAATATTTAGCAAAGGTAAAAAAAAAATGTTTACAAAAGCACGCACATCCAGACGATAAACACCAGGTGCTGGACAGAAGAACATGTAAAAGAAGAAAAGAATAGAGTCCGCACACTAGATGATTCTCCCGTGAACAATTATTTAATTACCACCAAGAGACGTTTAGAGCATCAAGCTCTTCTTCAGACAAAGAATATAATACAGAGACTCACTTTCATCTCCTAATTGGCTCCCTTGGATTGAATACATACAATATATTGGATGAATACATATTGGATAGATCCATCATATAAAATTACACGTCAGTGCAGACTATCTAATGATAATATACGCAGCACATTAGTGAACATAGTAACTGTGTGACTGCGTATATAAAACACATAATGAACAGCGACAATGACATGTAATCATCCATAGTGCACTTCAAAGAGATACACTCGTCTGCCAGGTCACAAGAGCTTAATCAGAAGCAAATCAAAAAGGAAAAACTTGATTATACCATGTATTTTACTGAGCTTGCTCATCAGCACTTTATTCCTCTCAGTGTAGAGAATCCTCCACAACCGTGGCTACAGCGGGGGGTCCAATTTCTGCCTTTTCTGCATCAAGTTATGGTGGAAATGTCTTTATTTATGTAAGGGAAAACACAAAATAAAGGCGGCAAGTGACCATTCAATTCATTGGATCCACAAGAGTCTCAGCATTACAGTGATACCCAATTTATTTAATTCCAAGACTGTTTAGGGACCCCAGAATGCAGAAATATTCAAATACACCATTTTTAGAATAGGCGGATATAACATTTATACCGCATGAAAAAATCTGCATGGTTTCTGCCCCAAACTGCATGTGATTATCATAATGTGAGCATTTCTATAAAGGGGAGACTCGTGGGTGCCCATAGAACACATTTTCATTCACATATCTTGAGGTCAGAGGTCAAGGGACCCCTTTGAAAATTGCCATGCCGGTGTTCCCTCGCCAACATTTAGCCTAACTTTGGGGCGTTATTTAGCCTCCTTCACGATAAACTAGCATGACATGACATTATTACCTATAGATTCCTGAGGTTTTCTAGTTTCATAAGATGCCAAAATGGTCACTAGCTTTAAGAGTGAGCCTACTACAGCTCCTTAAAGAGAGAAATGTCAGCCATGATTGCAGGAAATCCCGCAGGTCTCAGGAGGTTTGATTATTTTTTTAGGGGTGCTGAGATGTAATTTACGTGTGCTTGAGCACCCCTAAAAAGAGTCTAAAATTATGTTTGGTATGTTTTAAAATTTGTCATAGAAGACTGTATTGGGGAGAAGAGTAAATAAGACTCCCATAACTCTGTTGTGAAACTGTAGGTACAATTTTGATTCAAACTAAAGTGCTTTTAAGGATAAGTTATTAGTCAGTTGTAAACCAATTTTCACAGCGTAAGAAAAGCATAAAAACATCTCTACAAACTCACAGCACTCCTACAGTATTATCAACTTAATTTATTTTATTTTTTTAGTAAGTAAAATATACCGTACATCAGGAGGAACTTAAGCATTCATCAGTAATGTGAAATAAATATTTTCCTCCTCTGTTTGTGACAGGGGCTGTTCTCCTCTGTAATCTGTCCAGGACTGGTGATGACTAATCTGACCTACGGTATCCTCCCCTCCTTCTTCTGGACTCTCATCATGCCCATCATGTGGCTGGTGAGTGACGTTTATATTCTACTCCTCTCTGTTAAACACGATTAGAGCTGGGTGTGAATTGTCTCGTGTTATTGTTGAACAGATCAGGATCTTCACCAACACATTCACGCTCACCCCATACAACGGAGCAGAGGCGCTGGTATGTTGTCGACCTGTCCTGTTGCTGAAAATACTTCACATCTCTTCAATGAACGCCCTATAAACACATAAAATCCTGCTCTGTTTTTTCACAGTACTGGTTATTTATTCAAACCCCTGAGTCTCTGGATCCAAGAGCAAAGTATCACAGTTTAACATCGGGACTTGGAACAAACTACACTCAACCTCGACAGGTGAGTAACCAGAGAGACGTTACACTGCTCGAGTCTGCTCCATGTGAACCTCCGATAACCTGAATCTTGGTATCATTAAAATATTCATGAGAAAGACCGGAGATCAGTTGATGCTTTTTATAGAATACCAAGCAGGAAATCTTTGAACTGGAAAATGTGATTAATGTGATCTGCGTAACATGTAATGAATTCAGATTTCCTGCGTGTTTTTGTTCTCGTTTCAGATGGACATCGACGAAGAAATGTCTGAGGTTCTCTATTCAAAACTTGTGGAACTTGAGAAAGTAGTCAGAAGGAAACAGAGTGAGGGAGGTGCAGACAACCTCAGTGAGATATAGTAGAAGTGAGGCTTTTGTAAAGGACGGTTTTGCTCTTGGGGGAAGTGGACCATGTACAATTTGTGACGAAGAACAATAAAAGTGCTCTTATTCTTTTCATTCTTGCTAGTTGTACCATTGTGTCTTTTCTACATAACTATGCACGTGACTTAAAGGTCCCATATTGTAAAAAGTGAGATTTTCATGTCTTTTATATCATAAAGTAGGTTTAAGTGCTTTATAAATACTGTTAAACTATGTTTCTGTGTATTAATCCACAGAGAAATACACACAGCCCGTATTCAGAAACTGAGCTTTTGAAACAAGCCGTTAGGATTTCTGTCCATTTGTGATGTCACAAATATACAATATTTAGACCATTACATGGTTTTAAACGTAAACATTCTAAATATGTCCCAGTTTATTTCCTGCTGCAGTGTATGTAAATAACATCAGCTGACAGGAAATAAACATGGACCCAAGCTGTTGCTTAGCAACGCAATTCCGTTGAAATGCACCAAAACAGTGTGTTTCAAACAGAGAGTAAATACAGGTATATTCAGACAGACAGTATGAGGAAAATAAAGTTTTTTTTTAACATTACAGCATGTAAACATGTTCTAGTAGAAACACAAAATACAAGTCTGAACCTGAAAATGAGCATAATATGGGACCTTTAAAGGTGCAGTGTGTAGGATTTGATGGCATATAGTGCTGTGGTTGCAGATTGCAACCAACTGAAAATTCTCCCGTCTGCTAAGCGTGTGGGAGAACTACGGTGGCCGACGCGAAAAATGCAAATCGCCATTGGTTTGTCCGTTCTGGGCTACTGTAGAAACATGACGGCCGTCTTTGTGAAGAGGACCCGCTCCGTATGTAGATATAAATGGCTTGTTCTAAGGTAACGAAAACACAATTCTTATTTTCAGGTGATTAGAAGAAAACATACTTAATATTTTATTCCATTCCTGTCAATAGACCACCCCTAAATGCTACACACTGTTCTTCCTCACTTTTAATGGGCCTTTTTTCATATTTTTATATATTAATATCAGAAATATGTGTTATCTCTTGAAAGTTTGGTCGTTCACAAATGTACCTTAAAATATATATTTTTTTATTTTGTGCATTTGCATCATGTGAGATCAATAACCAGCTCATCTGTTGCTGCTTTCTTAGTTGTAATGTAGAAACTACCGCCAGCGGCATCTTCACCTGATATCTGTATCATGTTTCTTCTACAACAGGCGTCTTACCTTACAAACTTTAATTAGCTGTTTATGTATGTATGTATGTATGGTCTGGTTTACTGAGGCCATCAACCGACCAGCAACAACACTACCATCAGCCGTCATCAGAGGCTTCTTTTACCACAAAATCATAAATTATGATGCACAGTTAGCCGAGAGAAATGGCGTGCTTTACTGCTCAGGTCTGTGTTAAACTAGAGCTGCAACGATTAATCGACTAATTGTCAACTATTAAATTAATCGCCCACTATTTCGATAATCGGTTTGAGTCGTTTTTTAAGAAAAAAACCTAAAAATTCTCTGATTCCAGCTTCTTAAATGTGAATATTTTCTGGTTTCTTTACTCCTATATGACAGTAAACTGAATATATTTGAGTTGTGGACAAAACAAGACATTTGAGGACGTCATCTTGAGCTTTGATCGACATTTTTCACCATTTTCTGACATTTTATAGACCAAACAACTAATTGATCAATTGAGAGCATAATCAACAGATTAATCGACAGTGAAAATAATCATTACTTGCAGCTCTATAATAGACAAAGTGTATGAATAAATCAGATTTTTTGAAACGGCATAGTGTAATACAACTCGTCCTCTCACAATCTCTCATGCACAAGCTTTGTTTTACTGATATCCTCTCACTGAAATTTTACTTTGGCGTAGCAAAAGGCTTTTGCCGGCTAAACTGCTTATTGCATGAGTTGTGTGTGGCTTTAGCTGTTCCTGACAGACATGCTCTGCTGCTGCCACTCTCTGATTTGCAAGATATTTGCCTTTTTGCTTCCTCTGTATGAGGTTGACTCCTGCATTTACTAATCTGAAAAATTAGAAACATCTGTTATTGTTTTATTAAAGAAAAGGGAAAGAAGTATGCATCCGAAGCCCTTTATAAGGAAAATAATACAGCCAAATAACTGAACGTTAATCAGGGAAATCTTCCCAAGCTTGGCATTTTATATTAAATGGTTTAATTGCACCTTAGCATTTGATCTTGCAGTGAAAATAAATTAGCTTTGGTCATAAACATCCACGTGTGCCCTGGGCCTGAATAGGGTTTCATTCTTCTTCTTTTTTTTTTTTTTAAATCAATGGCATCCATGACTGGAAAGACCAGCTTTAAATCACATGGAAAAGTGCCTGAATCCATCCAGTGTGACAGCTTCCTCAGTGTGCAGAGAGCTGCCTGTTCAGAGGGCAGACTTTGTCAGATATGTTACCACCAGCTGTTGCTCAGCATGCCCCGGCCGGCCCTCACCACAGCATTTGCTGCTTTTTATAAACCGACAAATCCCGCTTAATCTCATGATATGTGTCTGTATCAGCACAGACTCACAGCTGCACATACACTGAGTTTTTAATAGCAAGAATTCTGTAGTATCCATGTAAACTAATAGAGATATTGGTGTATGATTTAAGAAAATGGGTCAAAATGCATTTTTTTTGGGCAAACCATGGAATGTTATTTAATAAAAAATGCACATATTTCTCACGTATTGTGTTTTGTTTTGTTCATCATGTTACATTTTTGAGGTGCAGAGGAGGACACTGGACAAGCTGTTACCCATCATGGATAATCCTGACCACCCTCTCCACCACCTACTGGACAGACAGCGTCTGTTTTAGTCCTGTAATAATCTTGCACATTGATTTATTACCTCATTTAATTTTTATTTTTAAAGAAAAATTGTAACTTGCACACTTTTCTAATATATATAATATCATTGCCCACTTTGCTATTGTATATAGTACAGTATGTTATTGTTATTCTATGTTCATATTTTAGAGTTTCTAAGCTAGTTGTAGTAAGCTGGTATTTTTATAGTGTATTATATTATATTATTTATATTGTGTATACTATAGATATTATCTCTAGTGTTGATATGTCAATGTATTGTTCCTGTGCATTATCTGGATAACCTGCTGCTGTAACACAAGAGTTTCCCAATTTGGAATCAATAAAGTACATCAGTCTATCTATCTATCTATCTATCTATCTATCTATCTATCCATACATACATCCATGTATCCATCTATCCATCCATGTATTTATGCATCCATCCATCCATGCATCCATCCATCCATCCATCTATCCATCCATTCATCCATGTATTTATTTATCCATCCATGTATTTATGCATCCATCTATCCATGTATCCATGCATCCATCTATGCATCCATCCATGCAACTATCCATCCATCCATGCATCTATCCATCCATCTATGTATTTAGGCATCCATTTATCCATCCATCTATGCATCCATCCATGTATCCATGTATCCATCCATCCATCCATGCATCCATCCATGCATCCATCTATCCATGCATCCATACTGCATCCATCCATCCATCTATGTATCCATCATCCATGCATCCATGCATCCATCTATCCATGCATCCATCAATCCATGCATCTATCCATCATCCATCCATCCATGCATCCATCTATCCATGCATCCATCCATGCATCCATCCATCCATGCATCCATCTATCCATCTATCCATCCATCATGTGCTTTTTACACAGCAGATCCTGGTTTACTGTATCCACATATTAGCAGCCTGATGTGAGACTATTAAAGCTTCACTAACATGTTGACTTCCTCTCAGAAATTAAAAGCCGGATTATTCCATGAGGACATGACAGAGAGAGCATATATACTGTATATATGTCTCTATGAGAGAGAGCACGTCGTTACATAATGTAAATAACAACATTGCAGCCACCGTGCGCTGCTCAGATTGGTGCTCGTTGGCCGCTGCTGCTCGATGTAACCTAGATGGTGCTCGCACCGGAAGAGAAGGAGCAGCTCTCCCAGCCATCTTGTGGCAGCATCACATCACACACAAGCACACAAGCAAATTTTGTTTTTCGCATCGCAAGCCTCGTAGAATCGGAGGTGAATCCCGGTCGAAGGGGCGCCATCATGCCATCCATCTATCCATGCATCTATCCATCCATCCATCCATGCATCCATCTATCCATGCATCTATGTATCCATCCATCCATGCATTCATCCATGTATTTATGTATCCATCCATCTATCATCCATCTATCCATCATCCATCCATCCATCTATCCATGCATGCATGCATCCATTTATCCATCTATGTATGTATCCATCCAACCATCCATCCATCTATCCATCCATCCATCCATGCATCATGCATCCATCAATCTATCTATCCATCCATCCATCCATCCACCCATTCATGCATCCATCCATTTATCCATCCATCCATCTATCCATGCATCCATCCATCTCCATCCATCCATCCATCCATCCATGCATCCTCCCATCATCCATCTATCCATCCAGCCATCTATCCATCCATCCATCCATGCATGCATGCTGCATGCATCCATGCATCATGTGCTTTTTACGCAGCAGATCCTGGTTCACTGTATCCACATATTAGCAGCCTGATGTGAGACTATTAAAGCTTCACTAACATGTTGACTTCCTCTCAGAAATTAAAAGCCGGATTATTCCAGCAGGACATGACAGAGAATATAGACACATACATGAGAGAGAGCACGTCGTTACATAATGTAAATAACAACATTGCAGCCACCGTGCGCTGCTCAGATTGGTGCTCGGTGTCCTCTGCTGCTCGATGTAACCCGGATGGTGCTCGCACCGGAAGAGAAGGAGCAGCTCTCCCAGCCATCTTGTGGGCAGCATCACATCACACACACAAGCACACAAGCGAATTGTGTTTTTCGCATCGCAAGCCTCGTAGAATCGGAGGTGAATCCCGGTCGAAGGGGCGCCATCATGCCCGGACACCTGCAAGAAGGCTTCGGCTGCGTCGTGACCAACCGGTTCGACCAGTTATTGGACGACGAGTCCGACCCGTTCGAGATCCTGAAAGCGGCCGAGAACAAGAAGAAGGAGGCGGCCGCCGCTGCTGCTGCTTCTGGCGGATCCAACAAGTCGTCCTCCTCCTCCGCGGCGGCGCAGGCAGCCAAGCAGCCGAAGAAGGAGTCCCAGAAGGACAGGAAGAACCCGCTGCTGGACAACAAGAAGGAGGAGTCCCAGGCTCCTGTTCCTCTGAAGAAAGAAGGTGAGATATTCAACCTTGCTCTCTGGCTTTTTATTTTGCTGTTTTATGTTGATTTTCCATCTTTTTTTTGGTACCAACTGTCATGTTGCATCTTCTCCTGGTAGCTGAACACAGCGGGAGGTCAACTGACACACGGAGGTTAGGTAGCTTAGCAACAAGACATGGCTGTAATATATAAAGAAGCTCTCCACCTGTAAAGAGAGCTGTGTGTCGCAGCCATGGTTTCCAGCAGCAGCATCCTGCAGAGAGGCTGTAGTGTTGGGTTACTGTCTGTGTGTCTGCTGGAGGAAGAGGAGGAGGATGCTTCGTGCACTTGGCTGGCTACGCAGCTCCGTTATAGCTGAAGCAAAATGCGCACAGATAGATATTCACCTGCGCACACTGGTGGACTCTTTGTTTGCATTGGTGATGATGTGTGAGGGGATACTATTCTAGTCGTCTAAAAAATGCACAAACAAACAGCACGGAGCTAATGATGAAGAAGAAGAAGAGAGGCCCTCACTGTGTTGTTAATAATAGTGTGCAGTGAAACAGTGAAGTGCTGTTGTTAAGCTGCTGACAGGAGCGAGAGAGAGAGAGAGAGAGATCAGCAGCAGCTTTGCATAACAGTTCTGCTGCACTCAAATGGTTTAAAACAGTTAAGTGTTGACTGTCAGACAGACAAGGCACTTACATTAAAGCAGCAGTGGGTAGAAATGGAGCAAATATGATATATTAAATTTTTTATTTTAAGGTCCCATATTGTAAAAAGTAAGATTTTCATGTCTTTTATATTATAAAGCAGGTTTAAGTGCTTTATAAATACTGTGAAACTATCGAAACGCTCAATCCACGGAGAAACACACACGGCCCGTATTCAGAAATTGTGCGTTTGAAACAAGCCGTTAGGATTTCTGTCCATTTGTGATGTCACAAATATACAATATTTAGACCATTACGCGGTTTTAAACGTAAACATTCTAAATGTGTACCAGTTTATTCCTGGTTGCAGTGTATGTTAATGACATCAGCTGACAGGAAGTAAACATGGACCCAAACTGTTGCCAGGCAACGCAATTCTGTTGCAATTCCATTGAAATGCCCTAAAACGGAGCATTTCAGACGGAGGGTAAATACAGGTATATTCAAGCATACAGTATAAGCAAAATAAAGGTTTTTTTTTAACATTACAGCATGTAAACATGTTCTAGTAGAAACACAAAATACAAGTATGAACCTGAAAATGAGCATGATATGGGACCTTTAACCTTTATTTAACCAGGAGGTCCCTTGAGATTAAAATCTCTTTTTCAAGGGAGACCTGGCCAAGATGGCACACCATTACAAAGTTACAACAATTATACAGTGGAGCATGTTAAAACAGACAAAAGACAACAGATACATAATACAAAATTTTGAATCATTGAATTTACTTGTAAAAAGATACAGCAGCGCATTTACTTTCTTCGCAGACTCAGATCATTTGGAGCCAGTAGCCAGATTATTTTTCTATTTTTCAGTTCAGTGATTCAGAGTGTCCTGTTGTACTGCAGCACAGCCTGGCTCAGTAGTCTCTCTGTAAAACTTAAAACTAAACTTTATAGCCAAATCAAAATCTGCGCGAAGATCATTGGCCAACCTGTGACAGCCTCCTTTCAAGCAGCTCACAACAAGAGTATGCTCAGACTTGCCAACAGCATCTCTTCTGATCCCTTACATGTTTTAAATGGGGAATATCAACTTCTGCCCTCCAAGAGGCGATTCAGAGTCCCTACATTTAACCTGCATCAGGCTAAAGAACGCTTTTGTCCATCAGTCCATCTTGTTGCTAAATAATAATTAATGTGCTGCTAAAGACATGTAAATCCTGAGGACAGATGATCATTTTTGTAATGGGTTATGTATGATAATGGTGATGTTTTGTTTTTTTTGTCTGATGGGTCTTACTTGTCTGTCTGTCTATGGAAACAGTATGTCTATTGTATGTGTTATTCTTCTCAAACTGACCTGCCTATGGATGCAAAATGAATTTCAGTGCAAACTGACAATAAAGTTGTATCGTATCGTAAAATCCAGTTTAGGAATAGCAATTGCACTCTTCAGTTACACAGTTTTTTTTATCAGAGCTTTGAACTCTCCCAGGGAGACAAAATCATGAAGCTGTAGTGTGCTCTGAAGGTTATTCCATGACCAGAGCGCAAAATAGGAGAAAGCTGCTCTACCAAGTTCCGAGCAAATCCTCGGTACCCGGTAGATCAGCCATCTAGTAGAGCGAAAGTTATAATAGCTGTTTGTGAGTGAGAGGAGATTACACAGATATGAAGGGAGTTTGCCCAGTATGGCTTTGTAAATAAAAAATATACCCATGCTGCTGTCTCCTTAGGCTTAATGAAGACCAGGAGACCAGATCATAAAGTACACAATGATGTGTACGTGATCATATATGATATGATGATATGCAGTATCAACTTCTAACAAGTTAAAATTCTTACAATGCACCTGATTAAAGAAGAATCTATATTACTCTGTAAGTCCCATTCTTTTGATTGAAATATCCCAAATGAGTGCTTTAAAAGATAACTAAATATCTTATCAGCACTTTAAATTCTTGTTCTTGTGTATGCATATAAATGTTTTTATTTTATTTTTTTTACATTTAAAGAAGCAGTGGGTAGAAATGGAGCAAATGTGATTTTAATTGTGACTCCGGTCTGTGAAATCTTGCAGATGCTGTTAGGAGCACCGGACGACACAGAGGCACATGATTTTTTTTCAGGTTACCTGTTTCATGTACTACTGTCACGATATAGTGACCGTTTTATAAAAATAATTTTCTTTAATCATATTTGCTCCAATCTCGCCTACTTCAGCTTTAAAGCAGCAGTGGGTAGAAATGGAGCAAATATGATTTTAAAAAAGTTTATTTTTATAAAATGGTCACTATATCCTGACAGTAATGCATGAGACAGAAAAAAAAAAATCATGTGCCTTCTGTGTCCTCCGGTGCTCCTAATGGCATCTGCAATATTTCACACACCGGAGGAAAACAACCAATCAGAGCCGAGCTGGAGCCTGCTGTCTCCGAGCAGCTGTCAATCACTCGCGAACTCTGATCAAACGGTCAAACTAGGCAGCGCTGATCAAATATGAATCAATAGTTTGTTACTGTAATGCCTATTTCTCGTCTCAAATGTTTTCAGAATCATCTTGTAGTGCACTGTTTAGGGATGTCCGTAATTAACCGACATTAAGCATTTTAACCGATTAACGCCATCGGTTAAAATAAATGTTAATAATTAACTCAAAAGCTGAGCGGCTCAGAGGAGCGGCTCGTCACTTTAAGGAGAATAGCTGGTCCACCTTAACAGCCCACCTTAAGAGGCAGAGCCGGAGTTGCAGGATACAGGAAGTCGGCTCCAGTCTCTGGCTCGCTTGAGCGGAGCGGAGTTGTAGTTTCGTAGCATTTATTCACCGACAAATAAACTGTACACACACTGCTACACCTACGTTCACAGCTATAACGCCACCAACAACCTCACACTCACCACCAACACACATTGGAATCTCGTTAAAGTTACGCAGACTACGTGTGCGGCGGTGAGCACGAAGCCTCTGGCAATGCTAGAGCTGCTAACGTAGCACAAATACACACACTGTTTGTTGGCCACTCGCTAAAGTTATGCCGGTCAGACAAAGTATCGTTACGCCGGGCAGACACACAGCTGACAACCTGCTAAACTAAACTAAATGTGCGGTGGAGACTTTTACAGGGAAAGTGTCTCGCGACACTACACGCAGCATCGTCATCAGCCAAGTTAACGCTCCCGGACGGGTGAACTGGGGACTCCCGTCAACGAATATCTGTTGTGCTCTTGCAGCTGGTACGAGGCACAAATCTTGTCGGATAACGGTTAATAATCGGTTAACGAGGGTCGGTTATCGGTTAAGAACATTTTTCAAAATGAGCATCCCTATCTTGTAGTGTACTGTTTAGCTGTAAAATGAGAAAGTTTGAGACCCGGCAGCCATGCTGAGATCTGTTGAGCAAATACCAAGCACCGCCCACCAGCCGGAGCACAGCCAATAGGAACGCTCTCTCTCTTTCTCAAATGACCTGTGATTGGCCAAAGTCTCCTGTCACGGGCTAGATTTTTTAAAGCCTGAAAACAGAGCCATGAGGAGGTGCAGAAGTCTAGTTTTCTCTCAGAACACTTGAATTACAATATGCTGAAAGGTTATTATGGAAATTTTGCCCCAATGATGCCAAAAATATACTGCCTACTGCCACTTTAAGAGGGTATTGCATTAATAGAAATGACTGCCTTCTGGGAGGTCTGATTATATTCATATGCTCCTGTGATTTTCAGGTATCAGGCGAGTGGGCCGAAGACCAGACCAGCAGGGCCAGCCCGGTTCCCAGAACCAGGGTGGGCAGGGCGAAGGGCGACCTGGAGACAAGAGGCCGGACCGGAGACCTCCCCGCGAGCGCCGCTTTGAGAAGCCGGCCGAGGACAAGCCTGAGGGAGGTGGAGATTTCTCCGCAGACAAGTGGGTAGCTGCGATGAGTGACGAAGAGCATATTTAAAACATGCTGATAATAAGCTCAAGGCTGTCTGGTGATCACAGGACCGGTGTGGGGGTGTGTGCATAGATGAAGTGTTTTGATATAATCTGAGCTCACTTTTTGAAGCCTTCTACTGCCACTGACATTAAGAGCAGATACATGTGTGTTAGATGTAAAGATTAGTGCTGATCACTCCTCTGATAAAGTCATGTTTATTAAAATTTAGTAAGGCTGACCCGAATGCTTCGAAGCTTCGACTGTTGCCATGGTAATCGACCTCCAAATCAGTATTCAAATGCTTCATTTTTGTTTTAATATATAAGTATGTAATAATAATAATGTATAAATCCCAAAGTAGCCCATGAAATAAGGAATAATCCCACAATATCATTAATTATTCATATTCAACATTAATTATTATTAGAGGTAGAGCTGCATGTGTGTACAGTAGTGCGGCAGTGGCACTGAAACGGGGGAGATGGAGATAGACAGTTAGAAGAACATGTCAGCCTGCTGAGCCGAAGCTTCGAATATTTCTCACCGAAGCTTCGAAGCCCAAAAGATGGTATTTCCGGACAGTCCTAAAATTGAGTGTGTGTTTGTGTCCCATCAGGCCTTCTGGAGACAGGCCCCCGAGAGGGCGTGGTGGCGGACGGGGT
Source organism: Hozukius guyotensis (assembly GCA_916700995.1). NCBI lineage: Eukaryota > Metazoa > Chordata > Actinopteri > Perciformes > Sebastidae > Hozukius > Hozukius guyotensis. The sequence continues at coordinate 39,812 of CAKALU010071152.1, forward strand.
GGGCGTGGTGGAAGAGGACGGGGCATGGGCCGAGGAGGAGAGGGCTTCGACTCCCGTGGGAAACGAGACTTCGACAGACACAGCGGCAATGACAAATCGTGAGTCAGTCCTCGACTGAGACCTTGGCTGACCAGTGGATATATAAATAGAAATGACTACTTTGCCAAAGCATCCCGTTCTTGAATCTTTATCTATTATCAAGCTCTTTAACTGCCAAAGGTTGTCAGGACCAGGTGGCTCTGTTAACATTTGTGTTTATTTGAAACTACCTGACCTAAAAAAGTTTTGGCAGTTAAACTTTACATTGAATAACAGTCCGACTCAAACGGCATCTCAAGAAAGTGTTTTAATGACATTTCAGTTAAGCTAATTTTATCTACAGACTTGAGGTCAAGGGGTTGTTGTTGTTCATTTGTTGTCGGCATGTAAGTAATTTTTTAGGCTGCATACATCAGTGTGCGTTGTTTCTGTTTGCTCCAGCAATCAGAAAAGCGAGGAGAAGCGCAGCGGCAGCGGCTCACACAACTGGGGCACCGTGAAGGATGAAGCGAGGTGAGTTTTTCGAGAACAGACACATGGCCTGTTTATCTGAGCGTTACTGTCTGCGGGATAATGATGCACATCTGATAGTTGTACAGACTTTGCTTACCGCGTGTGGTCTATATGTGAGGTGGCTCTATTTTTGTGTTTAACCCTCAGAACTCTGCAATAGAAATGCTCCGCCAGTGCCTACACATTGGTACTTTGTGCTTATTGTGATGTCATTTCTTGATGTCATCTTCAAATGCTTCACATCCCTAAAATCTGTACAACCTAAGCTACAAGGTTATGTCAGTCAGTAAACTATGATAATTGATAAAAGTATTGAGATTGTCATAAATGAAAAAGAAATGAAAATACAAAAATCTGACTTTTTTCATAAAATGTTACTAAATAAACACATAAAACATATTGGTCCAGGAGATTTCTAAATGTAGAAACATGAAACAAAATATTTTTTAATGCTCCATAAGTAATTTGAACTATACATATAAGCATTTTGATTGTTGCGTTAGCACGTAATGTAACATAATGATGTCATCACAAACTTAAAGGTGATGACGTGAAAGACAGAAGCCTTAGCTTTCTGAATGAATGCTCTAGCTATAGTATTGTTTTTATTTTAGATCGATTTAAACGGGATCATGTTAACGACAATCTCCCTCGGACCATACGAGGCAATACTCTGGCGCCACAGCATGTTGTCACGACGTTTTGTACTGCACGTAATGTAATGTCATCCTTACAAGAGAACAACGTAATGACGCAAAAGACGGAAGCCTTAGCTTTCTGCTGCAAAAAGAATTATTGCTCTAGCTATTATGGTTTTTATTTTAGATTGATTTAAACAGGTTGTTTACAATCAGTTTTAGCTTTTTTATTATTCTAGTAAGTGTGTAATAACATTGAATAAAATGGATGCAGCACACTGTATAGAGTGTATATGTGAGCTGGCTTGGAAAGGTAGCACTAAGAGATAATGTTTCAGCTGGAGGCGATAGATCAGTATTGACAGGCTGGCCGTGTGTCTTTGTTCCCAGTGAGGCTGAACAGACCGCTGCTCCAGAGACGACCCCAGAGGGAGAGGAAAACGCACCTGCCGGCTCTGAGAACAAGTGAGTATCCATTTCCTGTCAGATGTTCAGGTTTCAGGTTGGTGTCGGGATGTTCAGTTAATGGACCTCTTCTGTTTAACAATAAGTAGTTTTGAAGCGACAGAGTTGTATACGTCATCACGTTGTGACATTTTCCTTCGGCTTCCGGAAGTTCTGCGTCACAAACAGTATCCCTGCATGTGCGTTTTCATCACAAAGCTTTCGCGCAAATGGGATAAACATTGTCTCTGACCTTTTGGCTCCGGGATTAGAGTGCATGTATAGAGCTAAGAGGATTGGCAGTTTGAGGTTTAAGGTCCTACATTGTTGTGCGCTGGCTTTCCAGGGAGAACGAGGTGGAAGAAGTTAAAAACGAAGGCCCCAAAGAGATGACCCTGGACGAGTGGAAGGCCATGCAGGACAAGGAGCGCACCAAGGTGGAGTTCAACATCCGTAAGCCCAACGAAGGAGCCGACAGCCAGTGGAAGAAAGGATACGTGCTGCACAAGTCCAAGAGTGAAGATGTAAGTGTGCTGATTTTCTGGAACCTTTTCTCCCCTGCAGCCGTTAACAGCAGCTCTGATCAGGCTCCTGTTTCAGCTCCGTCACACACACACATCACGGTGACCTCAGACGTCCTTTTAGTCTGAAAGGGTTCTTTGTTTTTTGGTGTGTAACATTTTAACCAGTCAAAAAGAATAAACTGTGGCTTTTTAATTGTAAGCATAATGATTTGACAGGTTAACAATTAATTCATTTGTGTTTTTCAATATTCTAGCACACAGCAAAAAGACAACAGGAAATATAGAATTAGAAAACATAAGAAACTTAAAAAGGTTTAAGGCTGCAACAAACCATTTTATTATTGATTAGTGTGCTGATTATTTTCTCCATTAATTGTTTAAAAGTCTAAAACTCAATAATATCAAAGTAGTTATAGATTAATTTTCTGTCAATTGAGTCATTGATTGATTTTTTTTTTAATTGTGTATTTTGAGGCTGCTAACTCAGTTAGACGCTTTTGAGTGTAAAAAGCCCCGACACACCAAACCGACATCAAAGAACTAGCAGCAACGAAGACCGACTGTTGCGTTGTCTCACGTCGCCTGTGTCTTGGCCAAAAAGTTGCACTCGAACACACCGCAAAGCCAACAGACAATGGCCAACTAGCACGTGCGTTCTGCTTGGCGTGAGATTAAATAACTCCACACCAGCAGGCGGCGGTAGTCTATATTCATCATTGGGAAAAAAAGGGAAACCGGAAGGCGGATATACAAGCCGTTGTTATGATACATACATGAAATAAAGCAGCGTTTGCCGACCATTTTCACACCACTCTCACCCACCACTCAGCTTCATTCTAGATGGCCATGTCGTTGTGAAAATATCCGTGTGTTGGAACGATCGGATGAGATTCAACATGCTGAATTGGCCAAAAAGCAGCCAACACGGCCAGATTAGAGCCAACGTAGCGGGACACACACAAGTGGGACACACACAAACTAGGGCGACAAGATGCTCAACGATTGCCCAAAATTGGCTGAAGGCCGACCGTCAGCCTGGTGTGTCGGGGCCTTACGAGAAACTAAAACTGGACACTGTTGCCTAAATTCTGCCGTCTGACACTATTACAAAGCTGACAGCCTGGGTATCCTTGCTCTGCTGATTGATGTATTTAGTATGGTGATGTCTGTGTAGCATGCACAAACTTGGTTCCAGATGCTCATCGTGTGTCTCACCAGCTCATCTGATATGATATTAATGAAAACCCTTTGTGATGTCTTTGACTTTCAGAGGCCTGTTGGTGCTTTGATCGACGCCGCAGAGACGGAAGCAGAGCCGAACCCGGTGTTCAACAAGGTGCCTGCAGCTCTCACACTGCTCTTTCATCCACACAGTCCATGAAAACATTCAGTGTTAACAGTCCGTATAAAACCACTTGGTTTAATATACCTTCAAATTTTGAAAAATGGTTTGTTACGTTTTTATTTTGGGTGGCTCCGGAGGAAACGGAGAATCTAAAGACGGTGTTGGTGCTCTGCAGCTAAGCAACACTAAATGAACACACGTGTTCACTCATTTCATTACTTGTTTAAAAACAAACCTCTCAGTAGAGTTAATGTCTAACGTGCTTTCATCGTCTGTTTTTAGCAGCAGCAGGCAGGCGCCCCTGACGACTCCAGCGACCACCACTTCCGCAAACCAGCCAACGACATCACATCTCAGCTGGAGATCAACTTTGGAGACCTGGGTCGCCCCGGCCGCGGGCGCGGGGGAGCTCGCGGAGGCAGGGGAGGCCGCGGCGGAGGCGGCGGGGGAGGCAGCAGGACGGCACGCGGGGGAGGAGGAGGAGGAGGAGGTGGAGGAGGAGGAGGTGGAGGTGGAGGACGGTCCGAAAAGGTAACAATAAAAGCTGTTGTCGCTGGCAACGACAAAGGTTTAGTGTCCCTCACAAAGGATTTAGCTCACTGACTGTGAACAGGCTGTAAAACCACTGACTTGGAAAACGTGCTGTGGAACCACTAAGGCCCTGAAATAACAGACCAGTGACCACATGCCCCACGATGACTGACCTCATGTCAGTGGTCAGGTGGATTGGTGTAGTAATAGTGCTGAGTTACCAAAAGCTGGCATCACATTCATACTCCTTTTTAATATTTTTTAATCTAGGGCTGCAACTAACAATTATTTTCATTATCAATTAATATGACAGTTATTTTCTGAATTAATCGATTTAAGTATGTGGTTTATTAGATGAAATTCACATTTGGGAAGCTGGAACCAGCAAATTTCTGTAATTACATTAATCAAGTTATAGTCTCAGCTATACTATATTTACTGATTTAAATAAGAATTTGTACCAATTTTAGGCTGTTTTTATTTAGGCACCTTTTCTGTTTTGACACTACGTTAAAAAGGGACTTAGTAGGAAAGCATGTTTATATTCCAGAAAGTAAGTAATCAGTTAATATGAGAATATAAGTAATCTAAGTATTATAAGAAATAAATCTAGTTACCATATAAGCATTAGTATAAAGAACGTTCACTAGCTAGTTGCTAACTTGTGCCAGATGATGGGTTTTTAGAGATTTTCACTGAAATTGACACAACGAGAGCGTATAAAGTGAGCTGAAAGACGCGAAAACATTTCGTAGAGCTTAGGGCTGGGTAACGGTACTCTAAACCTTTTAAAGGTCCCATATCGTGCTCATTTTCAGGTTCATACTTGTATTTTATGTTTCTACTAGAACATGTTTACATGCTGTAATGTTAAAAAAAACAACTTTATTTTCCTCATACTGTCTGCCTGAATATACCTGTATTCACCCTCTGTCTGAAACGCTCAGTTTTAGTGCATTTCAACGGAATTGCGGTGCTAGGCAACAGTTTGGGTCCATGTTTACTTCCTGTCAGCTGATGTCATTAACATACACTGCAACGGAAAATAAAATGGGACACATTTAGAATGTTTATGTTTAAAACCGTGTAATGGTCTGATTATTGTATATTTGTGACATCACAAATGGAGAGAAATCCTGACAGCTTGTTTCAAACGCACAATTTCTGAATACGGGCTGTGTGTATTTCTCCGTATATTGAGCGTTTTGATAGTTTAACAGTATTAATAAAGCACTTTAACCTGCTTTATAATACAAAAGACATGAAAATCTAACTTTTTACAATATGGGACCTTTAAGGTATCAACCGGAATAAACCAGTACCAAGTAGTATCAGAACTTCTCCAGTCAAAGGATACCTGCAATCGATGTGGGGGACACACACAGCTTTCATTCACATGATGGCTATCGAATGAAGTACTGTATTGGTATCGGTATCACTTAAAGGGCGGGATTGGTACTGGCATTGTAATTTTTAAACAATACCCAGCCCTAGTAGAGCTGAGAGGAACTGTAGATTGACTGATAATTATCTGTGGGTTTGTCACCGAGTGACACCTTTCATATACAAGTAGTAATGTGATGCTTTGTCAATATAAAGTTATTGATTCTAGCCCTCTTAACCTTGTCCTGGTTTGTGTGTGTTTGTTCCCCCAGGCTAGTGGAGTGTCAGTCCCCAACGTGGACGATCCTGAGGCCTTCCCAGCCCTGGCCTAAAGGCTCCTTTTCCACCACCAGCCCCCCCCCCCCCATCAGCCCTTCCGGGGCCCCTCCTCTACGAGGCTTGCATGCTTACCACATCTTCAAGTATATAAGAAAACAGAGAAAAAAAAAAAGATTTTAAATGACAAAAAAAGACTGTCATCCCATTACCACTCACACCACCAGAGGACTAAAATTTTACCTGTTTTAAAAGGAGAACAAAAGACAAAAAAAAGGCGAGAAAAGGACCTCTTGTTACACTGAAGTTTTGTATTTAGGAAACATGAAAGCAGGGATGTTTTCATACTTTTTTTTCAGAGATTATGCATACTTCATTGATATTTTTTTTGTTTGTGCTGCTTGAATTAATGCATTTCTGCGATTAGGTTGAAGTGTGTGTATCTCTCCCCCTGAAGCTTTTGTGCTTTTTTTCCCCCTCATGACTTCAGCTCAGTATTATGAGGTCATCTTAGAAAATACTTTCTACTGGAACTTTCCTCCCAGTAATACACACTGATGTGGTAGCACTACACTACATAGGATACTTGTACTAGATATCTGAAGTATGGCTTAACATGCGTTTAAAGTGTAATTACTCTGATCCTGACTACCCATCCCTTTGCGAGGCACAAATTCCGGATGGGTAACCAGGCAAAGTGACTTCCTACTAAAGCTTGGTATTTTTCTGCTTGTTGTGCAGTGAAAGTAAATGCCTCTATTCCTTTTTTTTTTTTTTTTTTTTTTGGATAGCTTGCCTTTTTTTGGTGGACCAGTGGTTAGTGATGCTTTGTATCCCCTGATCCAGATGTGCTACCTGTGTTTTCAGGGTGTCCCAGGGCCCAATGTGTATATCTTTAGGCTGGTCCTCGTAGGTCATACAGACTGTGTTACTTGTTACTTCAGGACCACTAAGCAAATATTGTATTTTTTTGTTAAGGAAATGTGTGCGTGTGTATGTGTGTGTGTGTGTGTGTGTGCGAGCGTGAGACTGAATGTGTGGATTTGACAGCTAGTTACTTAGAATTTAAGTATTCCTCTGCTCTGAACTCGCCACTCTCAAAAACAGTAGACTGCAAGTTCTCACCTGAAGTAGTTCATACTGTCTTTTTGAGAAGTGATTGTTGAAATCTAGGTGAGAATGAGGCATAGACCGTGGACATATCTTTGCTCTTAAGAGTATCTCTAATGTCTTTTAGATTTCAAAGCACTTGGTTTTATCGGCACCAATCCTCTGAAGGTTGTTTCCCCACCCCCCCATCCCCCTTCTGTAAACCATATTTGCTGTTGTTTTATTTCCATTTTATCAGTGCAGCAGCACCAATGCATAATTTGTCTGAAAGAAATGTCGGCTGTCATTGTCAACAATCTTTGAGCTACAGAATGTAACGTAAGCTATCGGTGCTTTTAGCCACCTGTGTCAGCATTTCCAGTGAGCGTTTTTTTTTCTTTTATTGAAGCGGGTATATTTCACATTGGGGTTGGGGTGGGGAGGGTGGGAGTGGGCGGGGGTTATGAAACATGATGGAGTGAATTTAAAGCTTTACATGCTGTTGTTCTGCAAAGACTTGCTGGCGATGCACTGATACAGACGGCTGGAGCAGTTTTCCTGTAGGACTGTTTGAGCCACATGACGGTGAAACTTTCTCTGCAAACATCCCTGTTCTAATAAATTGCTTTAGAGGTGTTACATGTATTCTGCCAATGGCTGTTGGGTTGTTTAAAATCAGTACTTGCGATTTTGTTCGAAGTGTAAACAAACGTGCTGTGGACTCATCATTGCTTGAAGCATAATGAAGCTGTGGTGGTGTCATGTCAGTGAATTATAAACTCGAAAGGGACGTAAACAGTCCAGAAGGGTTTGATTTACACTTAGTTGTACTAGTAACTAAGATTAATGCAGTTCAAATTGTACTGAGAAGATGTTTATAATATTTAGGCTACCCTGATTAAAGGAATTGCATTGCTAGGCAACAGCTTGGGTCCATGTTTACTTCCTGTTAGCTTGCAACAGGAAGTAAAGTGGGACACATTAGGAATGTTTACATTCACAACTGTGAAATGGTCCTATATAAATTGGTTGGATATGACTTAAACTCAACAGCACCACAAATTATAGCCTCCTAAATTACTATAAAGTTGAGTCAACCCCTCTCTTACAACATAATAAACTTCATGAAGGTGGTATTTATGTTGCTACACGGCTTTTAGAATCACTAGTTTTAGCTAGCTGTACATAATAAAGTTGCAATTTTGAGTCTTAAACCAACTGTCAAGTCATTCGTGTATAATGTGTATTATCTGTAAAAAAATAACACAATTTTGTCTACAGTTTTATGTTCTTAAGTTTCACTATGTTTTGTCAGTCTTTAGTTTTTTTTTAGTAGCTACCTAGTTTAACCTGATAATGTGCGACAAATAATTTGTCCGGACTGCTGAGTTAAGAACTTTTTGAACAGCAAACATAGTAAAATAACTCAGAAGTAGTACTCCATTAATTGCTTTTTTATGTTTAGTACAATTTAGAATAGCCGTTATGTGTATTTCGAGATGTTGTCAGCCATAGTTTATGAAGTAACGTTAACTTGTTAGCGAAATACTCCTGAATCAGGGGTCAGCAACCTTTACTATCAAAAGAGCCATTTTAGTCAAAATAAAAATAAAAAAAATCTGTCTGGAGCCGCAAAACATTTGAGCATTGTGATGAAGGTAACACAGTTTATAGTCTAAGTATATAGATTATAAGTCTAATGCAGTGAGGGCCAAAGTGCAACGGAGTATTAGGCCCACATTGAGGGAAAAAAGAGATGAGATTTCCAGAATAAAGTCTTAATTTTACGAGAAAAAAAGTCGTAATATTACGAGAATAAAGTGATAACTTTACAAGAAAAAAAAAAAAGTAATATTACGAGAATAAAGTCATAACTTTACGAGGAAAAAAAGTCGTAATATTCCGAGAATAAAGTCATAACTTTACAAGAAAAAAAGTCGTAATATTACGAGAATAAAGTCTTAATTTTACGAGAAAAAAAGTCGTAATATTACGAGAATAAAGTCATAACTTTACGAGAAAAAAAGTCGTAATATTACGAGAATAAAGTCATAACGAGAAAAAAAGTTGTAATATTACGAGAATAAAGTTATAACTTTACGAGAAAGAAAGTCGTAATATTACGAGAATAAAGTCATAACTTAACGAGAAAAAAAGTCGTAATATTACGAGAATAAAGTCATAACTTTACAAGAAAAAAGGAAAATAACTCGTAAAATTACTACTTTATAATATTGACTTTATTCTCATAATACTACGACTTTTTTCTCATAATATTACAACTTTTTTCTCATAAATTTGTGACTTTATTCTCGTTATATTATGACTTTATTGTCGAACTCAGATTTATTTATTTTTCCTCAATGTGGCCCTAATACTCCTAATACCATAGACCTACAATAATGATAAATAAAAATGAAAATGTAAACAAAAAACAGTTATTCATTTCCATGTTTAAAAACCCACATTGAGCCACTGGAAAGGAGCTAAAGAGCCTCATGTGGCTCCAGAGCTGCAGGTTGCTGACTCCTGTCCTGAATGGTCAAAGTATATAATTTGAGTCAAGATGATTCACTTCTTTCCGTTTCCGTCATCGCCGATACTTAGATCGTTCTACGCATGCGCAGTAGAACTCGCAGTAGAACTCGCAGTCTTCATCTCTAACGCGCTCAAACGATGGCAGCGCCCCACAAACGTCGACGTGAGCTCGGCGACAGTAAAGTGTACCCTAAAGGAGCATCCTCCACATCCGGTGACGGGTCCGCGGTTCATCTGAAACTGTTGGCTGCGGGGTTTTACGGAGTCAGCTCGTTCCTCATCGTTGTTGTCAACAAAAGCGTCCTCAGCAGCTACAGGTAACAAGGTAACAAGGTGCAAAGTACACAAGACTGTTTACAGGAAGCTGCGTTTCGGACACTTGACCAGCTGTTTGTGAGCAGTGACAGCAGGAGGAGGAGTGATGAGGATATGAAGCATGGAGGAGACAAACTGGGCAGTTTTTAGATAGAAAATTGTCTTCCTCAATCTGTTGTGGGCAGAAAAGTCTGATCACTCTGAGAACAGAGCCAGGAATTTAAAGGTCCCATATTGTAAAAAGTGAAATTTTCATGTCTTTTACATTATAAAGCAGGTTTAAGTGCTTTATAAATACGGTTAAACTATCAAAACGCTCAATAAACGGAGAAATACACACAGCCCGTATTCAGAAATTGTGCGTTTGAAACAAGCCGGTAGGATTTCTGTCCATTTGTGATGTCACAAATATACAATATTTTAGACCATTACACGGTTTTGAACACAAACATTCTAAATGTGTCCCAGTTTATTTCCTGTTGCAGTGTATGTAAATAACATCAGCTGACAGGAAGTAAACATGGACCCAAGCTGTTGCCTAGCAACGCAATGCTATTGCAATTCCGTTGAAATGTACTAAAACGGAGTGTTTCAGACATAGAGGGTAAATGCAGGTATATTCAGGCAGACAGTATGAGGAAAATAAAGTTTTTTTTTAACATTACAGCATTTAAACATGTTCTAGTAGAAACACAAAATACAAGTATGAAACTGAAAATGAACATGATATGGGACCTTTAAAAATACTGAAGCCATCATGTCCACCCCCAACACACCAAACTATGTTCATTTTTTAAAGTATTTAGAGAAATATCATAAAAATTCACATTTTATGTTTAACTGTAAAATGAGAAAGTTAGCTCCGGCTGGTGGGCGGTGCTTGGTATTTCCTCAACCGATCTCAACATGGCTGTCAGGTCATAAACTTTCTCATTTCACAGCTAAACAGTACACTACAAGATGTTTCTAAAAAACATTTGAGGTGAGAAATAGGCATTACAGTAACAGAATATTGATTCATATTTGATCAGCGCTGCCTAGTTTGACCGTTTGATAGGAGTTCGCGAGTGATTGACAGCTGCTCAGAGACGGCAGGCTCCAGCTCGGCTCTGATTGGTTGTTTTCCTCCGGTCTGTGAAATCCTGCAGATGCCGTTAGGAGCACCGGAGGAAACATTACTTTTTTTCAGATTACCTGTGTCATGCACGACTCTCAGGTTATAGTGACCGTTTTATAAAAGAAATCATTTTTTAAATCATATTTGCTCCAATTCTACCCACTGCAGCTTTAAGTCGAGGTGTTTATTATGCAGCAGAATGACCCTTTTCAGTGTTACTGTGCAACAATGTGTAAGTGTAATCTTTAGTAGTGTTTAGGGAAAAAGAAGAAAGAAGAGTTGCAGTAAATGAGACTTATCTTAATGGCCCAAAAGGGGAGAGGAAGTCCACAGTTGCATCCAAACAGGTCCAAAAGATGTATCTGAATGAGATTCAATTCATCCCAACTGCTCCAGGTTATCAGCACACCTCCAGCAGCGCCTTGTTGTCCAAGAAAGTTTACGAAATCCAGCCAGTTCTTGGATCACTTGCTGCTCTGTTTACACTTCGATATACGTCAACTCTTTTTAGAGCAAAGATGTCCAGAGAAACTGAATTAAACTTCAAATGATCTCCTCATTTAGCCACTCTGCTCTCCTCCACGCTGCTTCTGTTAGTTGATTTCCCCTCCCCCAGCTCACAGGTGTGTCTCATTTATCTCCTCACCTTCCTCACCTTCCTCTCCTCTCAGGGTGGAAAAGGGCTATCTGTACTTTTTTCTTTCTTTTCCCCCTTTCTGCTACAAAGTAACTGGTAGCTTTAACTGAAATGTAGTGGAGTACAAGCATAAAACATCATCTATGAAAGTACTCAAGTAAAGCACAAGTACCTCAGTCAAAATGTAAAGGTCTTATTGATAACATTTCTATGTAGACAAATATTTAAAAAAAATAAAAATAAATCCACAGAGCTTTTAGAAAGGTGCTGAATAAAAGTATGGCTTTTTCTGAATTTTTTTAGAATTATTATTATGATAGTGAATTAATAATTTAAAACATTTTGGCGGGTTTATCTCTGTTGAAGATTTCTGACGTTTGGTTCCCACTTCTACAAGGCTTGTGAGCCAATAGTAAAACAATGTTGGTATCAGGTGGTATTTATGGGTCATCAGTTAGTGTGGAGAATACGGATAAATGGCTGAGATTGACAGTAAGTGCCTGGCAACGACTTGTTGTGAAGTGAATGGAACGACGGAGGGAGAATGCAACATCTAGTTGCTGAATGTTATCAATGTTATCAATTGTACCTTTAACTTTAATGCAGTTATTTAATAAATGTACTTTTTACTTCACTGTTTCTACTTTATATTCTGGTGCAAAATATGTGAGATGCTAGCAGAGAACGCTAAATCCTTGTCATGTCTTTTTTTTTTTGCCTACAAAATTTTCCTCATCACACCATTCTCTACATGTTTTACAGATTTCCATCGTCGACATGTGTCGGAATCGGCCAGGTAAGTTTGCATTAAGTTGAGTCACAGATACTTCCTGTTCCTACCCAAGGAGGGTGAAATATCATCGGGGGTGCAACACATGCGCGGTAAAACATCTGGTCTGCAGTTGCCGAAATTGAGCCAATAGCAACGCAGCTCCAGTTACACTGCGCATGTGTCATACCCCCGTAGCTCAAGACCGCGTCCCAGCCTCTTTCAATAAGCCTCGTTCCTACCTAAACAGAGCCTGATACACTGTGTGTGTCCTCTCTGCAGATGTTGGCTACAGTTGTAGTTCTGAGGACCGGGAAGCTGTTGGGTGTGATCTCGTTTCCAGACATGGATTTGAGTATACCACGCAAGGTGAGACTGTGAAGCAGTCCTCTCACTTGGGACTAAAATACACAAGATAATAAGAAGAGCCTCATATTTAATGATCAAAAATACTGCTTTTAACATTTAATGTGTTCTTTCCAGATGTTTCCACTGCCTCTACTGTATGTCGGGAATCAAATATCAGGGCTGTTTGGGACACAGCGACTCAAGTTAGATCTTCTATTCATTGGCATATTATTATATGATATGAAACATAACTTCCTTTAAAGAGGACCTATTATGTTTTTGTGCTCTTTACCCTTTCCTTTAGTGTGTTATATAGTTTTTGTGCATGTAAAAGGTCTGCAAAGTTACAAAGCCCAAAGTCAAAGGGAGTTACTCTCCCCCACAGAAACACTGCTCCTGCTTGCTTGAAGTCCCGCCTTTTCTTTCGTAACGTGGTGATGTCACCAAGTAACACATTTGCATAATACCTGCCTAGCGGCTAGTTTGGCACGCCCTCAAACAAAGCAAGTTAGAGCGGAGCTTGCGGTTGGTTCGGTTGACCAATCACAACAGACTGGGCTTTTTTTAACATCAAAGCATGTAAACATGTTCTAGTAGAAACCCAAAATTCAAGTATGCACCTGAAAATAAGCACAATAGGTCCTCTTTAATATGAAACCGCAAAAATACTGTATAGCCTACCATGTTTTCTTTTTTCCTAGTTTGCCCATGTTTACAGTTTTGAGGAGGTTCACTATCATTCTCACCATGGTGTTTGAGGGATTCTTGCTGAAGTAAGTTTCCTCCTCAGCACTATTTAACAAGAATGCTCTTGCACCTGCAGATGAATGATTTTAATCGCTTTTCCTTCCTCTCCTCACAGGAAGACTTACTCTGCGTCGGTTAAGATCACAGTGTTCACCATGATCTTTGGTGCTTTTATTGCTGCCAGGTGAGACCGAATATAGACTGTATATAAAGATGGACGACGATGTCTCCACTTCCTCCCACTGTACAGAAGTGAAGCCAAAATATCCCGGATACGGGCGCTGCCATCTTGAGATTTTGACGTCATTTGGAGCCAGAGTCTGAGCGGTAGTGATCAGGCGGTGGAGCCGCAGTATTGAGTTCACCCGCCCGAGCCAATCATGAGCCGAGCAGGGCCGCAGCTTGTAGGCGAGAGAGACTCACAGCTGTCAATCATGACGTCTCACCCCCTTTTTATAGCATCAAATGACTAATTAAAACCAAACTTAATAGAAAAATTAACACTTGAACGTACATCAGCGTGAAAAGAACTACCTAAGATGACAGAAAAATGTATTTGGCGTGTACTTCTGACTTTTTAATTTGGCCCATGTCCCATCCATTAACATGGAGGGGGCGGGCTTTATGACCTATACTGCAGCCAGCCACCAGGGGGCGATCAAGATGTTTAGGCTTCACTTTTGGGGAGCTGTCATGTTGTCCATCTTTATATATAGTCTATGGGTGAAACTGCCACATACAAGTACACTCATATACTGTTGTTATCCAGTTCACATGTGAGCATGTGTGTCATTCTTTGACATGTTTTGTAGCACCGATTTAGCCTTCGACCTTGAAGGATACGTCTTCATAATGCTGAACAATGTTCTGACGGCGGCCAGCGGGGCGTTTGTGAAGCAGAAACTTGATTCCAAGGTGAGCAGAGCTGCTTGATCGTACTAACTCACTGTGTGCGATGCTTCTTCGCTGCATCGTTTCTTAATAAAGCATTGTACTGTATGCTGCTGTTCCCATAGGAGCTGGGCAAATATGGGCTTCTCTACTACAACGCTTTAATAATGATTTTCCCCACTGCGGCATACGCCTACTACACAGGGGACTTACAAGTGGTAAGGAATGCCTTTTTTTAACACAGATATATTCATGCTTGTGTTATATGTGTATGATAAAGCTGCAGTCGGTAACTTTAAGCTAATATGATGAAAAGTTACTTTTATATCACTATATCCTGATAGTAGTGCATGAGACAGGTAATCTGTGAAAAAAATCATGTTCCTCTGTTACCGACTGCATCTTTAATTTGTTTATAATTTAGTGGCTGACAACTGGAGTTGAGACTCTCCCCTGTCTGTGTGTGTGTTTGCGTACAGGCGTTGGACTATGACGGATGGTCTGATCAGCTGTTTGTTCTGCAGTTTGTGCTCTCCTGTGTCATGGGGTAAACGCTATATATCCATCGTTTGTTAACTGAGAATATCCCACATTGCTGCTCTTGTCTAATTCCTCTACGTTGTGTTGCACAGCTTCATTTTAATGTACTCCATCATGCTGAGCACGCAGTACAACTCAGCACTCACTACCTCCATCGTGGGCTGTATTAAGGTACGTCATGTCACGCTGGCGCTGCCCTCTGCGGGCCGATTAGATTCATGAATGCAGATGTGTGCGGTGACTCTGTCTTTTGACTCCTGCAGAATATCCTCGTGACCTACCTCGGGATGGTGTTTGGAGGAGACTACATATTCTCCTGGACTAACTTCATAGGTTTAAACATCAGGTAAGACGCACACACAATTTAAACTGTGCTGCTGTTTTTTCAGTCTGGGGGACAGATTTTTTTATCTTTGTTTCTCACAGCATCACTGGCAGCCTGGTGTACTCCTATATCACCTTCACACAGGAGCAAGCAAGTAAGAACTGTTCAAATAATGTGCATCAAAACCTCCCTAAATTTAAAGAGGACCTATTACGCTTATTTTCAGGTGCATACTTGTATTTTGGGTTTCTACTAGAACATGTTTACATGTTTTAATGAACAAAAAATGCTTTATTTTTCTCATACCGGCTGTGCTGCAGCACCTCTTTTCACCTTCTGTCTGAAACGCCCCTGATTGGTCAGCTGGCTCACTCTGTTGTGATTGGTCAACCAAATCCAACTCTTCAGACTCCGCTCCAGCTCCGCTCTAACTTGTTTTGTTTTAGGGCGTGCCAAACTAGCTGCAAGGCAGGTATTATCCAAATGTGTTACTTGGTGACATCACCACGTTACGGAAGAAAAGGCGGGACTTCAAGCAAGGCGTTTCAGGCAGTTCAGGAGCAGTGTTTCTGTGGGGGAGAGTAACTC